>CM056056.1:133400443-133557943 GCA_029574335.1 Rana kukunoris | reverse complement strand
CAATAAAAGGTATACAACAAGTGATATTGTTTGCGCTGTGGTGGTGATGCCTAAAGGGTGATGGGAAAGGGGAAGTGAAGTAGTAAACTAGGTGAATACAATAAGTGACAAAAATGTATAAATATATAGATAAAATTCCATAAAACACAATGTGAACAAAGTAACAGTAAATAACAGTGACCGTGTCATCTATAAAGATGTGTGGTGGACATAATAGAATGCATGGTCAAACTCAGTCCTGCAGACAAAACCAAATAAAAGAAGAGAGTCCAACTTAATCATGCAACTCGGTGCAGCAAGTGAAATCTGGTGTGAAGTCAAAAGGAAATGTTCCAGCAGCCAAATGAGTGAAGGTGCAATGGAGGATTCCAAAACGTGCAGCCCACACCTCTAGTGATCCTATCAGCTTACCTCAAGGCTATCTGATATAGCCAGAAAGATAGGGCATCAAACTCTTGGTGAATGGAAGCCTCAAAACCGATGGTGCATGGAAGGGGAAAGTACAAAAAAACAAACATAGAGTAGTCCTGTCACCACTGGAGGGATTCCTGCTAGCAGTCAAAAGATGTGCACTTACACAGAGTGGTGAAAGGGGGTGCCTATCTCCACGAGCAGCGAGCTCGTCAGGTGCTGCTCTGCTGCCGCTGTTCGGCTAGATGTTGATCCGCCGATACTCAAACGATGGTGTTTGAAACAAAAATAGGAGGGCACATCGCATAATACCGCAAAATAAAGATTTAATAAACAAAGCACAAAATAAAAACTCACATAAAGTCAGCTGAGGCGGTCATACATCCACGAGCGGCGAGCTCGTCTACCGTCCGTCAGGAGCACTGGACCCTTTACACCTGACGGACGGTAGACGAGCTCGCCGCTCGTGGATGTATGACCGCCTCAGCTGACTTTATGTGAGTTTTTATTTTGTGCTTTGTTTATTAAATCTTTATTTTGCGGTATTATGCGATGTGCCCTCCTATTTTTGTTTCAAACTCCATCGTTTGAGTATCGGCGGATCAACATCTAGCCAAACAGCGGCAGCAGAGCAGCACCTGACGAGCTTGCTGCTCGTGGAGATAGGCACCCCCTTTCACCACTCTGTGTAAGTGCACATCTTTTGATTGCTAGCAGGAATCCCTCCAGTGGTGACAGGACTACTCTATGTTTGTTTTTTTGTACTTTCCCCTTCCATGCACCATCGGATTTGAGGCTTCCATTCATCAAGAGTTTGATGCCCTATCTTTCTGGCTATATCAGATAGCCTTGAGGTAAGCTGATAGGATCACTAGAGGTGTGGGCTGCACGTTTTGGAATCCTCCATTGCACCTTCACTCATTTGGCTGCTGGAACATTTCCTTTTGACTTCACACCAGATTTCACTTGCTGCACCGAGTTGCATGATTAAGTTGGACTCTCTTCTTTTATTTGGTTTTGTCTGCAGGACTGAGTTTGACCATGCATTCTATTATGTCCACCACACATCTTTATAGATGACACGGTCACTGTTATTTACTGTTACTTTGTTCACATTGTGTTTTATAGAATTTTTTCTATATATTTATACATTTTTGTCACTTATTGTATTCACCTAGTTTACCACTTCACTTCCCCTTTCCCATCACCCTTTAGGCATCACCACCACAGCGCAAACAATATCACTTGTTGTATTTCTTGATAAAACAGTTGCTCTCAAAAGTTCACATATCCTTTTTGGCTTTTACTAAAAACTGAAGATGAGAAAAGTTACACGTTTTAAACTTTGAACACATATATAAAGCCTTTGATGATAACAAATAATAATCAATAAATTGTGTAAAAATTCAGGGCTTGACAAATTCGCTTATATCTAGGAGCCAGTTAAAAAAAGTTAGGAGCCACTTTTTTTTAAATCGACTGCCCAGCTCCCAGAGCTGCATGCCCAGGGTGTCGGGCACTAAGAATTTTTTCTTTGTTTTATAAGATTTTGCAAATCAGTAATTTTTTTCTCCTTCACTGAGGTGGTGCTGATTGGCGTCATGGATGAAGGGGCGCTGATAGGTGGCACTGATAGACGGCACTCCCCTTCCACTCAGCAGTGGTAAGGAAAGGGCGACCAATCAAGCACATGACCTCAACCCCAGCTGTCAAACTGGGACGATGATGTCATGGGTGGATGAGCAGTGAGGGTAAGCCGCGCTCATCACGTATCATGCTTCAGCGGGCCGCAAAGCTGTGGCCTCAATTATCGGCCAGCCCAAGCTTGGTCTGCGCACCGTGGGTGTGGGGGGGCACATGGGAGGAATCTGGACCAGAGCTGCAGTATAGCCTAGTTGCTATTGGGGTTTGTCAAGCCCTGGAAAAATTAATAATGACAAATGACCGACAAGTGGGGGAAAAAAAATGTGTTCTTTTTATTTTTTTTCTGTTTTCACCAAAATTTTCAAGCGGAGCTCCAGCCGCAATTTTTTTTCTTTTTTAAAGTCAGCAGCTACTAACAGTGTAGCTGCTGACTTTAAATAAGGACACTTACCTTGTCCTACTCGCCCGCGCTGATGGGCCCCCCAATGCCGGTCCCACGATCGCTCCGGGTCCCGCGCCGCCATTCACACTATGGGAAACAGGCAGTGAAGCCGTATGGCTTCACTGCCCATTTCCTACTGCGCCTGCGTGAGTCTCACGCTGGCTTGTGAATGGGCGCGCTGCTCTCTGAGAACAAACACAATTCCCAGAAAGCAGACAGACAGAAGAACAGGAAGTGAGGATTTCTCAGAAGAAATAAGGACATTTAAAAGCAAAATTGAAGGTTGAGGTAAGTGAAGGAGGACTGCACAAAGGTAAAGGAAGCTATTTAGGAAAAAAACAAAATTGTACCTTTACAACCCTTTAAGGCTGTACTAATGAATACAGACCTACAATGATTTGCGTATGTTATACTGTGTCTGGAGTTCAGGTTTAAGGCATGATTTTTTTTGTTTTGGAATGGCTGACCGGTTCAATTTAATGGATGCTCTTAGGTGAGGGTGCTGAAAATAATCTGGATGTGATGATGGAGATCTTGGGAATCCCATGGTTCGGCTAAATTGGAGAAGTGGAAAGTTCCATGGAAAAAAGTCATGTCTTCTACAGTCATCACTGATCTGAAATGTTAAATATTTGAAATGAATACTCATATCTAAATTTCTGTGACCTTCTTTTTCCTTTTTTATTGTTCACAGTGAAAACTTCACCTGATCCAAGTCCAAGATTTCACAGTGGCTGGATTTTCTGACATCTGTGTGTGAACAATATATTGGCTAGAGCTGTACTACTTTTTTTTTTTTTCCTAACCAGATGACGGGGGTCGGAGATGCACAAACAAATTTAGTTCCTAAATGTAGCAAGGGAAATTAGACATCGCAGTTCCCCTATATAGTAATATATGAAGATTGGGGGAGTAAAGCGGAACACAAATCCCAGCTTAATGCAGGTTTGATATGGGCCAATAGCAGAAGTAGTCATTAACTCTGACACAGCTTTTTAGAACGCTAATTATAAAACAATTCTGCTATTATAAGCTTGAATGCATGATGAAGTCTTATAAGCAATGGGAAAAATTACAGCTAACTAGTATTGCATTATTAATGTAAGCTGTATACTTTTTGTATAGTAGCATTAGCAAATACGTATCATTTAGCCAGTGTTCAGGAGGCCATTACCTTTTCTGCCTGAAATTCAGTAGTCATGTGTACGTTAGTGATGTCTTTTGATGACCCGCTTGGGGTTACCACAAGCAATGGGAAGATTTTTTCTGGGACTGATTGCAATGACACATCTAGCACGGTAGATGAAACTTCAGAAAACAAGGATGAAAGTCCTCCCACTGATCTAGAGTCGGAAAGGAAGACATCTGTACAGATGTGTCACATTGAAGACATGCAAGCCACAATGGAAACTAACGCCGAGGAGCAAAACACGCATCGAATTAATGCCAACAGCTGGTTTGTTACTCACTTTTTCTTCCGTCATTGTTAGAATGGTCAAATGCATTGCACAACACTTGGGTATCTCAGTTCTGGGGGCATTAAAGGACACCATTGCAGCAGTGCCTTGTTGACTAAGGAACTGCTGTAAATGTAGGGAACACTACATAAAGAGCGCAAGTTGTATATGATGCTTGTGCTTTTATTTTTACTATATATGAAGTTTAAGAATAATAATACAGTGGGAAAATAATTATTTGATCCCCTGCAGATTTTGTAAGTTTGCCCACTTACAAAGAAATGAAGGGTCTATAATTTTTTTTATCATAGGTGTATTTTAAATAATGTAGACAGAATATCAACCAAAATCACATGATACAAATGTTATAAACTGAGTTGCAGTTCAATGAAAAAAATATGTTTTTTGATTCCCCCTACCAACTAACAATAATTCTGGTTCTAACAGACTGGCTACAGTATGTGGTACACAGATTAGTCCTGTCAATTTAAGAGAAGGTGCTCATAATAAAAACTTGTTATGTGTATAAAAGGCACCTGGCCAGTGACCACAGAATCTTTCTTCCATTCAAACTTTACCATCACAGGCAAGAACAACGAGCATTCAAAGAACATCAGGGACAAGATTGTAGACCTGCACAAGGCTGAAATGGGCTACAAGACCATCAGCAAGAAGCTTGGTGAGAAGGAGACAACTGTTGGATCGATTTATTCGCAAATGGAAGAAATTCAAAATAACCATCAATTGCCCTCGGTCTAAAGCTCTATGCAAGAGTTTGCCTCATGGGGTAAGGAGGTACATGAGAATAGTGAGGGATCAGCCCAGAACTACACAAAAGGAGGTTTTAAATGATCTCAAGGCAGTTGGGAACCACAGTCACCAAACAAACTATTGGTAACACACTGTACGTACACATGTACAGGCCCTTCCAAAGTTTGTCAATGAACATCTAAACGATTTAGAGAAGGATTGCAAGAAAGTGCTGTGGCCAGCTGAAAACAAAATTGAGCTCTTTTGACTCGACCCGCAGTGTTTAGAGGAAGAAAAATGCTGACTGACCATGAGAACCCCTATAGTCCAGCACGGAGGTGTAAACATTATTCTTTGTGGCTGTTTCTCTGCTAAATGTACAGGCCAACTTTGCCGCATTGAGGAGCCAATGGATGGGGCCATGTATTGTTCAATTTTGGATGAGAATTTTTCTCCTCCTCTTCTCAGCCAGAACACTGAAGATGGGTCTTCGAGCATGACAATGACCCAAAACATACCACCAAGGCAACAAAGGAGTGGCTCAAGAAGAAGCACAATAAGGTCATGGAGTGGCCTATCCAGTCTCCAGACCTTAATCCCATGGAAAATGTATGGAGGGAGCTGAAACTTCGAGGATTTAGAAGATCTGTAAAGAAGAGTGGACCAAAAATACCTCCTAAGATGTGTGCAAACCTGGTAATCAACTACAAGAAATGTCTTAACTCTGTACTTGCCAACAAGGGTTTCTCCACCAAGTACGAAGTCATATTTTGCTTGAAGATCAAATCATTATTTTACTTACTGAACTGCAACTCAATTTATAGCATTTGTCTTGTGTTTTTTTCTGGATTTTTGGTTGATATTGTTTCTATCATTTAAAAAAAAAAACTATGATACAAAGGAATGAAGGGTCTATCATTTATTTTAATTGGGCAAATTTACAAAATCAGCAGGGGATCCAATAATAATTTTCCCCACTTTAGCTGTTAACCTAAATCTGAAAATGTGTTAAATGTTTTTGCTCTACGGCTTCAGTTATATTACTTGCGTGTAATGTATGTCCCACAATGTGCAGTCTGATAGATTACATAGAAGTCTTTATTGCAGGGCTGCCCCTCCTCTTCCTGCTGCTGAACTTCCAGCGTTGTTGGTAATTTAATGGCTTCGGGTCTCCGGGCTCAGCTGCACTAAAAAAAGATCTGACTCCCCCCTTTAGTTTTACAGATCAAGTTACAGGTAGTGTAATCGGTGAAAGCTTTTGTCAAATCCTGAGTGGGAATGTCCCTGTTGAATCATCTTTAGTATAGCTGAGCTCAGAGACCCAAAGCTGTTGACCCCCATAGTGCTGAAAGTTTAGCAGCAGGAAGAGGACAGGACAACCATGCAGTGAAGATTTCTACAGAATTTGGCAGCGTGCATATCATGGGACATACTTCATTACAGGTAAGTAAGGTAACTAAAGCTGTAGCTGTAAATTCTGCGTAATTTATGCTTTTATAGCGGAACTTTACCCAAAAGAGGAAGTTCTGCTTTTCCTTTATTCTCCCTCCGCCCTTTTTTCCTTCACATTTTGACTCGTCCTTTGGTGGAGGGGGTTTGAACAGGTACCCCCTTCCACTTCCAGTTCCATTGGAAGTTCGGCCCCTCCTCCTTCCCTCCAGCCTTCTGGGACACGTCACAGGTCCCAGAAAGCTGTGGGACCTTTCAGTGCGACTTGTGCATGCACAGTGAGCAGCAGGCTGTAAAGCCACAAGCGGCCCAGCTGGCTGCCCACAGTTACCATGCTGGCACCAGGGACCTAAGCCCAGTAAAGAAACCAGCCAGGTGAGGACAGCGCTGGATTCTGGCACAGGTGAGTGTATGTTTTATTAAAAGTCGGCAGCTACAGTTTTTGTCTATTAACTACATTTTTCCACAAGTCACTGAACTGCTTTAAAGTAAGCCTGTGCTGTTGCTATACAAGGCAAAGCAGCAAGCTCACTTTAGTGCCCCATCCGAGGTATATACTTGCCTCTCTGTAGATCAGCTACTGGCCACTTGGCCAGATAAAGTTAGTAACATGTAAAACGGATAGTAACCAAAAATATATGCGCCCTAATGGTTACTGCCGCTGCGCTAAGGAGTAAAGAGTGAATGCAAGGACGTTCGCAGCAGCTGTATTAAATAAAGATATTGTTGAAAAGGAAGTCTATTGAACTTAATAGTGAAAATAAGTACAAATAGCACAAACAGCGCTAATGTGTAGTGGAACCACACAAGTGAACTAAATAAACAATAAGTGACAGAAAAAATATATATAAATGTAGAGACCCGTGGGTGAAATTGAGTTAAAAGGTTAAATAGTTCATAAAGTGTCTGAAAAAATCTTCTGAATCTCTTCAACGAGCAATCCTCCACCACACCAGTGTAATGAACACTCCTCCACCAATACGAATGGCCACTCACCAGAACTAGTAGCCTTACACTCGCGTGTTTGGCATAAAAAGCATGTCATACAATCCTCAAGTCAGTGTTCAGGATTCATATCCAAAAATGTAGAAGTGAGATCCACATACGTGAAAAAAAAAAAAAAGTATAATAGTGTGATATTGCTAAAACAATTTATTGACACACCACATGAACCTACAAAGGTTGCACTCACAAAAGTAAACTCCAAAAACAACCGTGATAAATTCCAAATAAACTTCCTTGATGTTCACAGGCTGATAAACTGTGGTCACGGCGGACCCAAAAAAGTAAACCAGGTGTTTCTCACCACTTCCCCTTCACTTTAACACCTCCTCCTTGTTGAAAATAGTATCCTCGAACGCTGGTCACTCGCATAGAAAAACACATGCAGGTAATCTCACGTTGGTCTCAAATGATCATACGATCTTTAGTGTAGCCACGCCCCCGACATGTTTCGTCATAGATTTGACTTATTCATGGGATAGCTACAGTGACCACAGTTTATCAGCCTGTGAACATCAAGGAAGTTTATTTGGAATTTATCACGGTTGTTTTTGGAGTTTACTTGTGAGTGCAACTTTTGTAGGTTCATGTGGTGTGTCAATAAATTGTTTTAGCAATATCACACTATTATACTTTTTTGTTTTTTTCACGTATGTGGATCTCACTTCTACATTTTTGGATATGAATCCTGAACACTGACTTGAGGATTGTATGACATGCTTTTTATGCCAAACACGTGAGTGTAAGGCTACTAGTTCTGGTGAGTGGCCATTCGTATTGGTGGAGGAGTGTTCATTACACTGGTGTGGTGGAGGATTGCTCGTTGAAGAGATTCAGAAGATTTTTTCAGACACTTTATGAACTATTTAACCTTTTAACTCAATTTCACCCACGGGTCTCTACATTTATATATATTTTTTCTGTCACTTATTGTTAGTTCACTTGTGTGGTTCCACTACACATTAGCGCTGTTTGTGCTATTTGTACTTATTTTCACTATTAAGTTCAATAGACTTCCTTTTCAACAAAGTTAGTAACATACCTGCTACATTTGGTTATGGTGAGCATGTGACTTGCTGTTCAATCCTGTGTAAGCTCTAGGGCCACCTCTATTTGCCCACATGGAGCAGCAGAGGAGGGGTGAAGGAAAAAATAATATAAGCAGCTGCATGAGGTGGCTATGAATTGAACCTGCTGCTTTGCCCTACATGGGCAAAGCACCGGTTGACTTTAAATCTGAGCTATAGCTATCAAAGAGTGCCATGTAATGCTTTGTTTTCTCTTGAAAAATACTTCTTCATGTTATTTCCTTTTACGGACTTCAGCTTTTGATCAATTGTCGGAGCTGTACACACTGGTAATGGAGGCAGTAGTCTAAGTGGGGGGGGGGGGGGGGGGGTTAGGAACACATCTTGGTCTACTTTGCAGTGGTGCCCACTACATGGTGTGAAAAATGTCAATTAGAGATTTAGCATTGCAAAGGGTTTGTGCCCTAGGATTCACTCTAATGGGGATGTCTGCACCCTATGGCTGCTACTGGCCTGTATGGGCTGTCATAGCAAATAATCACAAATAAACAGCCTTGGAATTTGTAGGTAATACACATTTAACTACATAATTGGGCATCGGGAACGGGCTACAGGTAAGCCTTAATTGGCAACATTTTCAACCGTTTTGATATTACCCACAAGCAAAGGTTGTATAGACCAAACACTTTTATTGTATGACCTTTATTGGCAGACAAAATGGTTTTTCTGAAATAAGGATTATGTAAATAAGCCAGAACTATAAAAGTGATTTTGAAACCAGTAGGAAACAATGTATCTGGCAATGTTACAATAATGTTTTTCTTTGCTATGGGCTAAGATCTCTGGTAGTTTTTATTTTCCCCCGGTGTTCCGCCGAAATCTCCAACCTGCCGAAAACTAGAACACCGACTGCTAAGAAATGTTATCAGCGTCAGTCACATGACTTGGAAGGATTGGGTCTGTTCTGTAACTATCACAGCAATACTGTATGTATTTTAATCAGTGTCAGTGATGTTGGCATGCCATCTGGCATTGCCCTTATGCCTGGGACTCCAATATAATCATTACAGTTCACTTACAGAGTGATATCACATTGTACTTAGAGGAGCTCATCATTGTACTTGTTCATCTAGGCCACTTCCAAATAGCCTGCTGTAATTGTTTTGCTGTGCCGGTCAGTAAATATTAGCAGATTTCAGCACAGAAGCTTCTATATCGCTGCTGTGTAATTACGGCAGAAACATGAAATGGCTTAATAGAGGCTTCTGGTCTGCATACTCTGCTCAACCACCCCCAGTCTTATCCATTATACAGCATATGTTGGATAAGACCCATTCTGTTTTGTAGCCATTTGTCTTGTTGGAATTGTTAATTGTCTATGTGCTGTGAAAATAAATGTTCATCTTTTGCAAGTCTGTGTGCCTCATTGCTTTTTAATTTATTTGTTTCCATGTGCCAACACTGTCTGTACATTCAACAATACAATACATGCTATGACAAAAGGTGCAATCTTATTAAAGAGCAGCTGTCATCAAGCTAAACAACCACTTCAGAAGCCTCTGATTGAAGCTGACATTTTTCACAAATTATGGGACAAAGACTTAATTAGTGATTCTGAATAGGTTAAGCTTTGCTATCTCAAAACTAGTAAAGTTATAAGTCAATGAAATGCTGTTTCCAACGATGCTTTGGGGACGGCTTAAGCTGTCCTGCTTGAGGTAAATTTAACCAGTTATGTTCTCTCACAGTGGTAATAAAGCAAGCGTTGCCCTACTGATTGGTTTGTATACACAAAAAAACAAATAGAATAAAGACCATGAAGTCTAATCCACTAGTTCAGAGTCATGGATCCTTTAACCACTTCACCCCCGGAGGGTTTAACCCCCATCCTGATTAGAGTACTTTTTACAATTTGGCAATTGCGCGGTCATGCAATACTGTACCCAAACTAAATTTGCGTCCATTTTTCCCCCACAAAAAAAAAACCTTTTAAATATCCCCAAATTAAAAAAAAAAAATATATATATATATATATATATATTCATCCATCAGTATAGCAGGATGGATATATAATATACACTCTCTCACACACACACACACTGCTTCATATTTTTGGTTAAAAAAAAATCGCAATAAGCGTATATTGATTGTAGGTGCTACAACTTTGTGCAAACCAAACTATGGGAAATATTTATTTAATTTTTTTACTAGTAATGGCGGTGATCTGTGATTTTTAGCCGTATTGTGATAGACAGATCGGATGTTTGACACATTTTTGGGACCATTGACATTTATGCACTGATTACTGTGTAAATGTCACTGGTAGGAAAGGGGTTAACACTAGGGGGCGATAAGGGGTTAACTGTATGGGGGATAAGACTGAATAGGAGAGGAGACATATCGCTGTTCCTACTTGCTAGGAACAAACATGTCTCACCTGCTTGCCTCTGACAGCACAGGGCACAGGAATTTGTGTGTTTTACACACACAAATCCCCATGCTGGCCCTCATGCACGTGCATCGGGTCCCCTGCTGAGCAGCGGGGGGGGGGGGCGCCCCTCCATTGGCTCTTAAAGGAAACCCCCCATACAGCATTTCTCGAGGGGGTGCCATTCTGCCCCCATAAATAGATGTGAGCCAATCGGGAACCGGTTAAAGAACTGACTACCCACCGGTAGTCTGCATAGTGAATGAAGTTGGCATGAACCCACAGTCCAGTTTAAACCCTGAGCACAGAAACTTTTAAAATGTACTCCTCATTAGCCCTAAAGGGTATAAATCCACTTTGTATGCACAAAATGCCATTGTAAAATTGTGATGGCATTACTGTACATTGCCTGAACAGAGCTATGAGAGGGACTTGGCAGCTCCGCCTATTTAACGGCGGCATGCAGAAAATTACAGGAGGGGGCGGATACAAGACCTGTCACCCTGCACAAGGTGAAAGAGCAGCATTGACTGGTCATTGGACTACAGCACAGGTCTGGGAAAAAAAATACACAAAGCACTCCAAGATTCCACTGAGACCACACACTTGTATTTAGACAATAACTGCTTATCCCAGGGTTTAAAGTGCATCTAAAACCGAGAACAAAAATAGCCCCCCCCAAAAAATGAAAATGAATGCAGCCACCACATTTAAGGATTGGTAAACTGCAATATAATTAAGTTTTGGGTTTAATATCACCCTAAAGCGGATCTCCCATGCCAAAATGTTTTTTTTTTTTTTTTTTTTTTTTTTTTTTAGGGGGGTAGTTAGCCACTTCCATACCAGGCACTTACGCACCTTCCCGCCCAAGCCAATTTTCAGCTTTCAGCACTGTCGCAATTTGAATGACAATTGCGCGGTCATGCTACACTGCACCCAAACAAAATTGGCGTCCTTTTTTCCCCACAAATAGAGCTTTCTTTTGGTGGTATTTGATCACCTCCTGCGTTTTTTTTTTTTTTGTGCAACAACTAAAAATAGAGCGACGATTTTGAAAAAAAAATAAAGTTTTTATTTTTTTCTGTAAATTTTTTTGTAAATGAGTATGTTTTCTCTTTCAATTATGGGCACTGATATGGTGGCACTGATGGGCACCGATGAGGTAGTTCTGATGGGCACCGATGAGGTAGTTCTGATGGGCACTGATTAGGTAGCACTGATGGGCACTGATAGGCGGCGCTGGTATTGGGCACTCATGGGCGGCACTGATGGGCACTCATGGGCGGCACTGATGGGCACTCATGGGCAGCACAGATGGGCACTCATAGGCGGCACAGGTGGGCACTGATAGGCGGCACAGGTGGGCACTGATAGGCGGCACAGGTGGGCACTGATAGGCGGCACAGGTGGGCACTGATAGGCGGCACAGGTGGGCACTGGTAGGTGGGCACTGGGCATGGATTGGCACTGTGGGGTGGCACTGACAGACACTGGGGTGGCACTGATGATCACTGAGGGGTGGCACTGATGGATCAATGTTGCCAATCAGTGCCCATGTGTGGGCACTGATTGGCATCATTTTTTTTTACTGCCCCCCCCCTTTTTTTTTTTGTCTTTTTTTTTGTATTTTCTTTTGTATTTTTTTTATTTCCCTGGTGGTCCGTGTGGCGATCCGAGGGGGGGCTGCGCTGATAAACAATCGGCGCGAACCCCCCCTGTCAGGAGAGCCGCTGATCGGCTCTCCTGTACTCGCGTCTGTCAGACGCGAGTGAGGAAGAGCCGTCGGCGGCTCTTCCTGTTTACATCGTGATCAGCCGTGATTGGACACGGCTGATCACGTGGTAACGAGGCTCCGCCGGAGACTCGTTACCGAGATCGGAGGTGCAGGGTGTCAGACTGACACCCCGCATCACCGATCGCCGCGCTGCGCGCCCCCACGGGCGCGCGCGGCATTGAAATCGTGCTAGACGTTTGAGAACGTCTAGTCACGATTTCATAACCACTTCCCTGCCGTAAATCGGCTATTGGCCGGGCGGGAAGTGGTTAAACAGTTATTGGCAAAGCTTAAATAAACTCACGTTTCTGGTGTTCAACGTCCGTCCTTATATGTTGCTGTCTGTAATAATAAGTTATATTTCCTATCCTGAGCCGTTGCCGTCTTCACTGTGGGCATTAGAATTCCAGCAGCAGAGACTTCCTGTTTGCGATGATGCTGTAATCCCAGCATCCACCGCTCGATCTCGCGCATGCGCACTCGGGAGCAGCGGCGCCAGCGTCTCTGTTCCCATAGCAACGGCTGGCGTTACCGCTTCTGATGTAAACTCAGCCTCAACATACTAATAAAGGTCATTACGCCCGCCCTCCTTCCTTTGTTTACATCGTGTGTCACTTCCTGCTCCACAAAATCGCGCAATGTTTCCTCTAACAGGGCAGAATATGATAACAAGGGAGCTATGACACAAGCTCCCAGAAGACACTGCATTACAGGAAACGATGAAAAACCCGACAAACATGAGGGCTGCAGACCAGAAGCCCATCTAGTTTATCTGGTACTGTAAAACTTTATTAAATGGAAATATCGGTTTAAGCATTGTTTTATCATCAGCATTATTATTCAGATTATGTTTAATTTTGGGTGGAGCTCCGCTTTAAGCTGACCCTACAGCCTGTGGGTTGAGTTAAAGAAATCTAACATTCTTCCATATAGGCTAACTAGCTCCAGCAGCTGTGAGAATACCAGAAAACTTCCTCCATCTGACAATTCCAACCAGCTTTTTAAACAAAAGTCACTTGAACGGCCATCAAAGTGTTTATTGCGTGGACAAGGTAAAGATTGTCATGTCACCATAACAACCCCACCACCTTGTCCAATCATAGAATGCTTTGCATTTGTTGAGAAAATGTAAAGTGTTCCCTCATTGGCATCCGTGCCAATGACCACCTCCTAGAGCTGCACGATTCTGGCTAAAATGAGTCGCAATTTATTTTTTGCTTAGAAGATGTATCTCGATTCTCTCACAGCGTAACATCATCTTTCACATTAAACAAAAAAATTGTGATAACTTTACTGTTTCGTTCTATATTTTTTTTTTATTCATTGAAGGGTATTTTTTCCCCCAAAAAATTGCATTTGAAAGACCACTGTGCAAATACACTGTGACATAAAATATTGCAACAATCACCATTTAATTCCCCTAGGGTCTCTGCTAAAAATGTGTGTATATGTATGTGTGTATATATATATACACACACACACACACACACACACACACACACACGTTTGGGGGTTCCAAGTAATTTTCTAGCAAAAAATTCAGACTTTAACTTTGTAAGAAACAAGTGTCAGAAAGGTTTAGACTATGTGGTTAGGTTAAACTTGCAGCATTTACACACAGATGTTTTATCCCTTTGATCTAAGATGGAAGATTTACAATGTTTCTAGTTATGTGTTAGTGACAGACTGCCGGAGTGAGCAGAGAAGTCTCTACACTTACATGAAAGAATCAGGAATCTTGCGATTTCTTTACGATTTAATTGTGCGGCTTTACCACCTCCTGTGTTCACAATGCAACAGGACAGTCACTTGGCATAGAACCCAGAAGCCAGTGGAGATCACTGTAGTAGCTGTGTCTCAGTGACTTCCAGATTCCACGAGGATCCCAAAGGTATGACGCATACGGTACATACTTACATTGGTCTAAGCTGGACCAATGTAACAACGTAAAAATTGCCATCCCTGAAACTTGTCTTAAAGCGGAGGTTCACCCAAATAACATGTATATAAGATCATATTCTTTATACTTCCACCATGTACCGTATGTCCCTTTTTTTTTTTTTGGCTCTACATACCTTTTATTATGGCTATTTTCCACCCGGCTTCCGGGTACTCGCTCCCATGGGAGTAGGCGTTTCTATGCAGAGGCGCAATGTCATCTGGGACTTCGCCCAGATGATTGACGTCCTTGAGAAAAAGTTCCCCCCGCACCCCCCTATTGCTTAGGCGCGTCACGAGAGTCACAGAGTTTCCGAAAGTAGCCGAACTGCAAGTCGGCTCTACACGGCACCTGCAGTGTACCCGCAATATTCGTGGGTGCGTGTTACCTTTGCTTTGCCATAGACTTGAATCAGATTGTGTGGTTTTCGGTTTTCCAAAAATCCTGCATTCGTTGCACCCATGCTGTGGGAAAACTGCACCACATCCATGTGAAAGTCCTACGTTTTGGGGTTTAGATGACTTTTAGCACACTTGGCAGCTCCAAACCTGATCTTGTGTCTGCTCTAGTGTGTTGCAGTGCCATGTAGCATTTTGTGCCCATGACAACCTACATTTGTTTTAAAGAGTGATAAGCTGGGTCTTCTAACGTTCATTGATGCTGGACTGGCTGGATTCTACAGTTAGTGGTTGTAAACCTCAGACATGAAGTCTGAACAAAGCATATCCCTCTATAGTGTGTACTTGTCTCAAGTCAGAGCACTAAGGCCCCTTTCACACCAAGGAGTTTTTCAGGTGTTTTAGCGCTAAAAATAGCGCTTAAACACCTGAAAAAATCCTGCCCTGCAGTCTTCAGTGTGAAAGCCCGAAAGCTTTCACACAGAAGCCGTGCGCTAGCAGGACCGCTCCAAAAGTCCTGCTAGCCGCATCCTTTTAGCGGTGTGTTTTACCTCTCCTTTACTGCTGCTGCCTATTAAAATCAATGGGACAGCGCGGCTGTACCGCCCGCAATGTGCTGCTTCAGCAGCGCATTGCAGGCAGTATTAACCCTTTCTCGGCCGCTAGCGGGGGTTAAAACTGCACCGCTAGCGGCCGAATATCGCAGCAAAAACGACGGTATTTCCCCCCAGTCATGCTGGTAGTCCCCCCAGTAATGCTGGTAGCTGTGGTCCCCCTGTCATGCTGGTAGTCCCCCTGTCATGCTGGTAGTCCCCCCCCAGTCATGCTGGTAGTCCCCCTGTCATGCTGGTATTTGTAGTCCCCCTGTCATGCTGGTAGTTGTAGTCCCCCTGTCATGCTGGTAGTTGTGGTCCCCCTGGCGGTTGTGGTCCCCCTGGCATGCTGGTAGTTGTAGTCCCCCTGGGAGTTGTGGTCCCCCTGTCTTGCTGGTAGTTGTAGTCCCCCTGGGAGTTGTGGTCCCCCTGTCTTGCTGGTAGTTGTAGTCCCCCTGGTAGTTGTGGTCCCCCTGTCATGCTGCCAGCACCTGGGGTTCAGAGACTGCAGGGGGAGGATCTGGTTCCACACCACGGGGGGGCCTCCGGACCATCGCCAAACTACTCTTTGCCCTTCTGAGCAGCACCGAGATCACCGGACCCCGTGTGTCAGAAGAAGAGGGCGGGACACCTGATTGGCCCGCCCATCCCCGACATCAGAGGCAGAATTTGACAGCTACACTGTCCCATTGAAGTCGGCGATACCGCAGCAGGCTTTCCCAGTACTAATTTCTGTGTCCCGCACCAACTGACAGTCTGACACTTCCCCGGCTAGTGCTATTTGTCTTACTCTGATGGGGCCCCATGTGAACAGGACTGTAAGCTAACTATTTTATTTAGGCCCCTCACACATGCTGTCCATTTTTTGTTTTTCATCCACCCGTTGAGGAATGAAAAACGGACATCAATGCATCTCGAATGCCCCTTTCACACTGGGACGGGAGCCGCGGTGGCGGTTTAGCGGCGCTATACCGTCAGATTTGCCGTGGGATTCGGCCGCTAGTGGTGCGATATTAACCCCCACTAGAGGCCGATAAAGGGTTAATACTCTCTGCAGAGGCGCATTGCGGGCGTTATTGCCGCGGTTTCCCATTATTTTAAATGGGAAGGAGTGGTATACATACCGCTCCTCTCACTGCTCCAAAGATGCTGCGGACAGGAGATTTTTCTTTCTCCTGCCAGAGCATCACCTCAGTGTGAAAGCCCCCTGGCTTTCACATTTAGGTTGCTGGGCAGGAGTTTTTCATGCGGTACATCAGCGCTATTTTTAGCACTGTACTGCCTAAAAAAAGTCCTCGGTGTGAAAGAGGTCTAAGGAAAAACTGATGTAAATAGATGATCATTCATTTACATCCGCATCCATCATTATCCCTATTTTGAAACTGATCAAAGCTCTATTTTTCTTCCGTTTTTAAAAACGGATCAGATGAAAAACGAATGTAAATTGACAAATGATCAGTTTTTCATCCATTTTTGCATTGGTATTGGATGTAAAAAAAAAAAACTGATGCGCACGGATGAAAAACTGATGAGCACTGATGATTACTTCATCTGTTTTGACATGCCTGAACTGATGAAATGAACGTTCCACATGTGTAAAAGGGGCGTTTAGAGAGCTTTAAAAAAAAAGTATGTCAATTCTGGCCACTGCCTCGTTCCTCTGCTATCAGCATGAATAACTCCTGACAAGTTTTCATGACACCAAGAGAAAAATGGTGACGGGAGGGATCTCCAGCTGATTGACAGCCTCAGCTCTGTTCCTTTGCGCTGTGTGATGGGGTGTGTGTCCCTTCCCTCCAATCGGCTCTCAGAGCTCGTCTCACAGAGGCTGCTTCAAGTCTCCGCCCCCGGCTTTACAGAGCTGAGACATCCTGTTTAAATTTGGCACTTTAGATGGATGTAGGGGAAAGATGGCTGTAGATAAACCAGTACAGCCTATGCAGGCTGATTTGTTTCATCTCTGTGTATCACCTGAGACCAGTTACTTCACTGGGTGTATTTTTTTATGCTGCCCCCCTTTTAGAATTTACAAAGAAAGCTGAAATGAAACATTTATTTACAGTAAAACCTTGGATTGCGAGCATAATTTGTTCCAGAAACATGCTTGTAATCCAAAGCACTTGTATATCAAAGCATTTTTTTAACTGGGTATAAAAGAGAAGAGAGGCACCTCTAATGCCGTGTACACACGGTCGTTTTTTGCGATGAAAAAAAACGACGTTTTTTAAAACGTCATTTAAATTGATCGTGTGTGGGCAAAACGTCGTTTTTTGTCTTAAAAAAAACGACCAAAAAAAATTTCCAACATGCTTGAATTTTTTGTGTCGTTTTTCAAAACGTCGTTTTTTGTTTCACAAAAAGTCACCGTGTGTAGCAAAAACGTCGTTTAAAACGACGTTTTTCAACCCGCGCATGCCCAGAAGCTAGTTATGAAGCGAGCTTCAATGGAAAAGAGTGGTGAACGTAACCTTGCTTTTTGTGAAAAAAACGATGGTGTGTATGCAACATTGTCTTTGAAAGTGACGTTTTAAAAACGTCGTTTTTTACTTCACAGAAAACGTCGTTTTTTTTCATCACAAAAAATGATCGTGTGTACGCGGCATTAGTGTAGCAATAAGTTGCTAAATGTTGTCCCTTCATTAAATGTAACCATATTGCTACACTTAGGGGCTCCTCTTTCTTTTTTTATACTCAGTTGTGACATGACGCTACTCTTATATCAAGACATTGCTTGTATATCAAGGCAAAATGTATTAAAACATTTTTGCTTGTCTTGCAAAACGTTCTCAAACCAAGGTTTTACTGTACTGGTAAAATTAATTATAGATGCAGGAACTCAACCATAAACACCGCCACCCCCCCCCCACACACACACACCCTCCAAACCACATCAAATAGTGGGTATGGTGAAATAATAGTAATACTGGGAGTATCTTAAAGGGGCATTAAATTCCAGGAGTGCATTACGTATAGGGTGCATGCAGAGTCTTCTTCCACAGCTGCTTACCTCTGATCCCTCCATCCACATCTCACCTTTACCCCTCTTCTTCCCTAGTACCTCCCCGCACACTATAGGTGGCTCATTCTCGGGGAGATCATCCAGTGGGGAGTCAACATCCACACTGCACCCCAGGCACCTACATCTCCCAGGTCCCCATCCTGCACTCAGTGGGAGCCTTTCAGGAGATCAGATCTGTGGGAGCTGTTGGGAGACAAGCTGTCACTTGTAAACACAGAAGCCAGACTTCTGTGTTTACAAGTGATAGTCGTGAGCAGGGAGAGAATGGCCTGGGCCAGAGATGGTGGTACTGAGTTCCACCAAGTTCCAGCTGCAAAAAAGCCCTGTGCAAAAAAACTGCTACAGATTTAAAGGGGTTGTAAAGGTAAAAAAACATTGTCCTTATTTCTTCTGAGAAATCCTCACTTCCTGTTCTTCTGTCTGTAGCTCAACACCGTAATGAAAGGCTTTCTCCCTGGTTTGGAGAAAGACTCTTGAGGGGGGGGGGGGGGAGAGAGCAGTAGTGTAAAAACACTCTCTACTTTGCAGATAGAGAAAGGAGCTGTGTGTTAGTGGGCCTTACATTACGGTGTGTAGTTACAGACAGAAGAACAGGAAGTGAGGATTTCTCAGAAGAAATAAGGACATTTGAAAGCAGAATCGAAGGGTGAGGTAAGTAAAGGAGGACTGCACTAAGGTAAAGGAAGCTATTTAGGGAAAAAAACATTTACCTTTACAAACCCTTTAAGCTTCTTTCACAAATGTGGATGACAGTTCCATGCAAAGTCCCAAATTTGTTTCCTTATTTTTGGAGCCGATTGCACCTTACTCCCCTTCCTGTTGATGTGTAAAGTTGTGTTTTATGACATTTTGTGATGTGATTCAATATACTGCTAGCATATACAGATCAAACTTGATGCTAGTGGAATCCGTTCTGTGTATGTGTAACTCACACAAAGAAATTCTTTTATGTGACAAAACCACATACTCCACTATGTGCTGACCATCTCCACTAAATCTATCACCTCTGTTCGAAAACCACTTGTAGCCTGCGTTCGCCTTGTAACGTAACAGCTGACATGAGAAAGGAAACATTACAGACAAAGCACAAGATACGCACAACCAATGTTTATTTCATTTATTCACAGGGCAAGTCTGACCGGAATGGATCTTTTAGTCCTAGGTGGGCTCCAAACGTCTTGTCGTCAACTAAACCACATAGATAAGGATCTCTCTGACGTAGTTTCCATTTCTACTGGGGCTGTTTGTTTATTATTTGATTATCTAAAATCTATCAGGAAACGTACAATGCTTTTGCCTTGGATTGTAATGAATGTGGGACAACCAGCAGGTGGCTCAGGCTACCGAAGCCCATGTAAAAGTGAAACAGTTGTATATGCTTTTTGGCTTCTAAATGATAATTCTCAACAAGAAATATGCAGAAATTGACAAAATGTATTTAAATGTCTATTTTTGCAATTTTCTGCAACTCCTTAAAGCCGACCGTACGCAAATATGTGGCCCCACTGGACTGGGCTCTTTTCCGTGTGCAACATACGCATACTGTATATGGTATCGCTGTGATTGTCAGGAGCAGGATAATTAAATTTGGGTTGTTCTTTGGTGGAAGTTTATGGTAATAGCAAGAAATATACAGCTAAATTTAAAAAAAATCCTTTTTTTTTTTTTTTTCTTTTTTTTACTACTTTGGACCAGTTTTCCTTTAAAGGGGTTGTAAAGGAATTTTTTATTTTTTTTTCATAATAAGCATCCTTTACCTGCAGACATTCCTCTATTCACTTCCTCATTGTTTGTTTTTGCTCAGAAGTTGCTCTATTTCTTCTCTGTTCTGTTCACTTCCTGCTGATTTTACTGACCACCGTGACGGGAGACTTTACTGCGGTGGTCAGTGATGTGCTCGCCCCCTCCTGGGAACTACATCTGTGCGGCAGGACGCTCTCTACGTGTTAGGCCCCGTACACACGAGCAAATGAATCTGTTCAAATCGGTCGGAGCAACCGATTTTAACAGATTTGTCTGCTGGCCGTTTTGGTTTGATCGCTGTACACACGATTAAACCAAAATCCCCGCCAGCAGACAGCGCGGTGACTTTGACGTAGCCACGTCACCGCACCAGGAAGTAAATTACTTCCGCGCATGCGTCAAATCCATTCGACGCATGTGCGAGCAGATATGTCTGCTGGTTGGTGTACCAACCAGCAGACATGTCGGGCGGACGGATTCCCAGCCGACAGATTTTAAAGCTTGCTTTAAAATCTGTCGGCTGGCCAAATCCGTCTGCTCGCCCGTACACACGATCAAATCTGTCTGCTGGGACGGTCTGTCAGACCGTTTCCAGCAGATAGATTTGATCGTGTGTAAGCGGCCTAAGACTTCAAGGAGGTTCAAATTACTGGGTGTGCCGCAATGCATACTGGGAAATGTAGTTCTTACATGAACGAGCACCGCAAACCAAGAAGTGAATGGGAGAACAGAAACTAGAATGCCGGAGGTGATATAGATGAAGGAATTTAATAGGTATTTACTTGTTTTTTAACAGAATCATTACACTATTCTGTCTGTCACTTCCTGGTTTGCGGCGCTTTTCATTTCCCAGTATGCATTCCGGCACACCCAGTAATTCACACCTCCTTGAAGTCTCTAACACGTAGAGAGCATCCTGCCACACAGATGTAGTTCCCAGGAGGGGGCGAGCACGTTACTGACCACCACAGTAAAGCCTCCCTTCACGGTGGTGAGTAACAATCAGACAAGCAGGAAGTGAACAGAACAGAGAAGAAATAGAGCAACTTCTGAGCAAAAATGAACAATGAGGAAGTGAAAAGAGGAATGTCTGCAGGTAAAAGATGCTTATTATGGAAAAAAATAAAAAAATCCTTTACATTCCCTTTAAAGTGGTTAAAGGAAAACTGGTCCAAAGTAGTGAAAACTCCTTTAAGGACCGAGCCTCTTTCTGAGATTTGATGTTTACAAGTTAAAACATTTTTTTTTGCAAGAAAATTACTTGGAACTCCCAAACATTATTTTTTTTTCTAACACCCTAGAGCAGGGGTCTCCAAACTGCGGCCCGAGGGCCAGATGTGGCCCTTTGCTAGTTTTCTTTATCTGGCCCTTGGGGCACAATTCCTCCCACTGACACCAACAATGGGGCACAATATCGTCCACCAATACCAATGATGGGATACTATTCCTCCTACTAATAGGGGGAATACTCCTCCTCCTATTGACCACCAACCCTGAGCCCATATTTGTTCTCACTGATGCTGAGCCCGTGACATTTTCTTCCTCCTAAAGTCTGAAAGGCAATAAAGTGGCCCTTTGTTTGAAAAATTTGGAGACCCCTGCCCTAGAGAATAAAATGGCTGTCGTTGCAATACTTTTTGTCACACCGTATTTGCGATTTTAAACTATCACCTTGTTAAACAACCCATTCAGTGTGTAAATAGAAATGAAAGGTAAAATATATATATATTTTTTAAGTGATCACATTTCCTCTGTTCTCAGCTGCATAAAATATGTGGGAAGAGAAGCAGCAGGACACTGTGCTTCCCAGTGAATGGCTGTGCAGGGAGTGCATGGGAGGACAAGTCTGATTATTGGAGGAGAGCAAGCTGAGTTCCCAGCATAGCTAGAGAACTGACCACAGTATGTTCTTATGCTCAGTGTGGTCAGTTTTTGATAGGAAAGCAGAGGACTGGCAGTAATTTCAGGAATTTCACACAAAAGAAGCGATGCAAAGAGAACAGGATACTTTTTCATACAAGTACATGGTACAGCAGGCACATATCAGGATTATGAAATGCTGGGGAAACAAACATATAAAGGGGCTGATCGCAGAAGGAAGCTATCAAAGCAGTTGTAATTCTTTGTATCCTAAATACTTTGAAAGGATGTGTGCCTGCTTATCCCTTTTGCATACACCGTAATACCTGTCCTGTATATGCAAGTTATATAGTTACATTGTCCTGTATTAGCAGCATTCTGACCATAGAAACAGAAGGTCACTGTTGCCTAAAATATAATCTTACCTATTTCAATGTAGTAGGTTTACAGTTCACACATGTAGTGTCCTGTTAGAGTGTGAGATGAACTGTTTCTTGTCTGTCACTTGGGGGTGCTCTTTGGTAATACAAACATCCTATGTGCTGTAGAATAGAATACAGTGCCTTGAAATGTATTCATACCCCTTGAAATTTTCCACATTTTGTCATGTTACAACCTAAACACAAATGTTTTTTTATTGGGATTTTATATGATAGACCAACATAAAGTGGCACATAATTGTGAAGTGGATGGCAGTGTTCATTTTGATTTAGTTTTAGTCTCAGTCTTAGGACTAAAATGCCATTTTAGTTTTAGTCCCATTTTAGTCTTTTGCAATTGTTTTTAGTTTTAGTCGACCAAATCTCCAGTACATTTTAGTCAACTAAAACTCATATTAGTCGTCTAAAATCTAATGGGTGTAATTAAATTGTAATGCATTATTTTATCATTTCTATACAATTTCCAAACTCATTATATACTGCTGGAGTGAAAAACCTCATATGTTATTATTTACGGTATTGAGGTACGAACATGTACTACAGACCAATGATAATTTTTTTTTTCATTTAAATTTAAGTTTATTATAATAAAATAAAGAGCATACAGAGTAATGAACGTAATACAATAAATGCATCAGGAAACATTGTGTTGACAATTATAGTAGTAAACAATAGATTACATTTCTTAACTAGATTTCCCCTCCTCCTTCCTCCCCCCCCAACGTCCCAACTATATATCTGGTAAGTTTAACATGGGAATGTAAACGTGTATAATCAGGAGGGATGGGAATCAGTAGAGGTAGCGACAACATTTTAGGGCTAAAATTCCCTGTTTACTAAGCAATTTATAAAACTTTTATTATAAGCTGAGATCATAAAACTAAAATATATGTAAGGAATAAATCATACCGAACTGTGGAGAGCATAGGTTTCCGGGGACATTCCCTCCCCCCGACACCCCTACCGGGAGCAATCTGTGTCGCCCTGATGACAAAAAAATTGGATCCAAATGTTGTCCAGAGAAACATCTCTCAATCAACTCTTAACTTATAAACCTAAAAGGAGACATAGAATTTAATACATACATCCAGTTAAATTAAATCAACACTACATGAGACCAGTGGAGAATATGATATGTAATGAATATCTCCTGTTCAAGAGAAAGAATAAGAATAAAGAAAAGAGAGGGGGAGAAGGGGAAAGAGAACGGAGAGGAAAGGGGAAGGGAAGGTGGGCCTACCTGCCATAGGATTACATCAGTCTGAGTCCAGAGCCAAAACTAAACTTACATGTTGTGGGAGATTCCCATGTAAATCAACCAAGGTTCCCAAATTTCAGTGAACTGGGTAAAGGTATCTAACATAGAGTTCATTCTTTTTTCTTGTTCCATAATCCATGTAACCTTTCTCTTCATGTGTAAAATGGAAACTGATGGTTTCTTCCATGCAGCCGCTATAGTGATTCTGGCGCCAGTCAGTATAAATAGAATCAGCTGTCTAATGGCCTTAGAACTCTGTGGTATTAGTCCATTCAATAAGGCTATTGCAGGAGATTGATGAAGGTTACAACGGTAACTCTCCTGATAATCTGGAATACCCTGTTCCAGAATCCCCGTATCCTAGGGCACTCCGACCAAGTATGGATCATGGTGCCTATTCCTTGACAACCTCTAAAGCATACTGGTGAGGATGACGGATACATGGTGGCCAATTTAAATGGGACTAAGTACCATCTAGTGAAAATTTTTATATTAGCTTCAATGAGGGATGGACTCTTAAAACCTTTGAGAGATCTAGAGTAGTTTTTTTGCCAGTCCACCAAGTCCCAGTCCTCTTGAAGCTCTCTTTCCCAAGCTAGCATATGAGGTAATTTTATGTTATTTGATGCAAGAGATTTGTAGATGATAGAGATATTACCTTTCCTACTCTGAGCTTGTTCGCATTTGTGTTCATATGGGGTCAAAAGGCCAGAAATTGCTTTATCGTTCCAAAGTTTCTGAGCAAAGGTATGTATTTGGTGTAATCTGGATCTTTCAGAGGGGGGGGGGGGGGCAAAGATTGTCTATAAGGAATTGCTCAGGAAGAGGACCTGTATGTTGAAAGAAACGTCCAATGCGGTACACCCCCCCTATCAAGCCACCATTTTAAGGAGTCCACTTCCGTTTTGGGGCAGAAAGATGGGTCGAGAAAGACACTTGACAAAGGTTTGCCTCTAGAAATTAAGAGTGGATTGTTTTTAAGTGAATCCCATAATACCAAATGCTTGTGATAGGGTGGGGGATAGTATAGGGGGTCTACTTTTAGGAGTGCACCACATGAGTTCTTCAATTGTGGACAATAGGGAAGCCTGTTCTTCTATTTCTATCCAATCTGGGCGATCATTTTTAAGGTAAACCTCCGATAATTGCACTAACCTCGCAGATTGATAGTACCATAACAAGTTTGGCACTCCTAGGCCTCCCTGTTCAGGTAAGTTAAACAGACTACGAGAGGGAAGACGAGGTCCCTTTTTGTTCCAGATAAACTTGGTGATTTTACCTTGAAAGGATTTTAGATGGCTTTTTATTATCGGGATCGGAAGGGATCGAAAAAGATATAGAAGTTTCCGGAGGAGAGTCATCTTGGTAGAATTAATTCTGCCGATCCAGCCTATTTTCTGCGCTCCCCATTCGGTAAGGTCCTTCTCGAGTTTCCTATACATAGGAGGGTAATTGGCTAAGTATAAATTCTGGAAATTTGGGGTCAGGTTGATACCTAAATAGTTAGTAGACGTAGAGTCCCATTTGAAAGTATATTTGTTTTTCAAGAGGGACACTGTGGGTTCTGAAAGAGAAATATTAAGGGCCCTAGATTTGGGCATGTTTACCGTGAGACCTGAGACTTTAGAGAACTCGTCTAGCAGGGAGAAAATTTCCGGAAGGGAGAAAATAGGAGAGGTCACGAAGAGTAGTAAATCATCTGCGAATAATGCGCATTTGTGTTCTTTTTTTATTACAATGAACTCCCCTGATATTCGAGTTATCTCGAATGGCTATGGCCAGAGATTCAATAACAATAGCGAATATCAGGGGAGATAAAGGGCAGCCCTGTCTTGTGCCTCTTTGGATATTTATAGATTCCGAGAATATGCCTTGTAACCGGATTTTAGCTTCAGGGGAGGAATAGAGAGCGGAGATGATTCCTAAAAATTTAGAACCAAACCCCCAACGATTCAAAATGGAAAACAAAAATGGCCAAGATACTGAATCAAAGGCTTTCTGGAGATCAAGTGAGAGAAGCATACCTCTTTGTCTAGTGCTTCCAGACCACCCCGAGTACATTAAAGAGATAAGATCAATAGCTCTCCTGATCTGGTCCGGGCCTTGTCTCCTTGTGATAAAACCTACTTGATCTTTGGATATGTATTGACCTAAGAAGGCAGACATCCTATTAGCTATTATTTTAGTAAGTATTTTAAGGTTGTTATTAATGAGGGATATCGGTCTATAGTTCTCCACTAGGCTATGATCTTTATCGGTTTTCGGTATCAACGAAATATAGGCCAAATTAAGTTGTTTATCTATAGGGGAGCCCTCAGTCAAATGATTGTAAAATCGTGCTAGGTAGGGTGATAGAATGATAGGAACTGTTTTGTAGTAAGACGCTGAGAATCCATCAGGGCCAGGAGCTGTGTTTAATTTTAAGTTTTTGATCACTGACATAACTTCCTCAGCTGAAATAGGTGCCTCCATCACCTTCTTGTGAACCTTTGTCAACCTGGGAAGATTTAGGCCGTTCAAATATTCACCTATTTTGTCCGAAGAAAAGTTACTATCCTTAGCGTAGAGCTTGGAATAGAAGTCGTGGAAGGCCCCCATCGCCCGCTGAGGATTTAGGGTAAGGGTACCATCTGCCATTTTTATCTTAGGGAGGGTTCTCGATTTAAATCTGGGAGATAGTTTACGTGCTAGCATTGGACCTATTTTATCCTTTAAATGGTAGAACCTAGCACCTGTCCATTTTAGATCATTTTCTGATTTTGCTGTCAGAGCTAGGTTTAAGGCCGATCTAGCAGCGTCAAGATCGTGGGTGGAAACACTGAGAGGGTCTAATTTATGTTTTCTACGTAACTCTAAGTAGGTCTCTTCCAATTTCTCTATGGTCAATTTCTTTTGTCTTCTAAGTTTGGCTGCAATTTGTATTATTTTTCCCCTAACTGTAGCTTTATGGGCAGCCCATAAGGTTTCGGGGGATATATCTTTAGTATCGTTAATTTCAAAATATTCCTTTATGGATTGTTCAATTTCTGCCATGAGAGTGGGATCTTTTAAGATCGACTGGTTAAGTGTCCAGTGAGACATTTTATGAGTTGTGTCCTCTTTTCTCAAGGCTAATAGAACCATGGAGTGGTCTGACCAAGGGACATCCTTTATAGTGGATTTAGAGGCTGCTGGGACATGATGGTTGGATATTAATATATGGTCTATGCGGGAGTACGATTTGTGAGGATTAGAATAGTGGGTGTAATCTTTAGTTTTCGGATTTAATTCTCTCCAAATATCGGTCAATCGGGATTGATGAAGCATACAAGCTACTTGTGTGCTAATTTTGGTTGGCCTTATGAGTTTATTATTATTTGGTTTGGATTTATCTAAGCCCGAATCGAAAGCCAGGTTGGAGTCTCCTCCCATAATAATGATGCCCTCCATAAGAGGATGGAGGACTTCAAGCATCTGAGAGAAAAACTTCTTCTGTCCCCTATTGGGGGCGTAATAGGAGATAAACGTGTATAGCTTCTCGTCAAGAGTTCCATTTACCAAAATAAATCTGCCTTCCGGGTCTCCATATTCTTTTAGTAAATTAAAATTACAAAATTTGGATAACAAGATAGCCACTCCTTTCGTCTTGTTTTCCGCGTTGGATAAGTAGAATACTGGGAAGTGGGAGTGTAGGAATGAGGGGGTGTACCGCCTTGGGAAGTGTGTCTCCTGCAGGAGCACTATATCTACATGAAGCGCCTTGTATGCCTGGAGGGCTTTTCGTCTTTTAATAGGAGAGTTCAACCCCTGGGTGTTGTGTGTCACAACACGCAGGGGTTTAGTAGTGTTATTTGAGCCAGCCATGGGTCGTAAAGAGTGTTATGGACAGATAGTGTCTTGAAGAGTGAGTCCATAGCTCAGAAGACACATGTGATGGCAGGTAGGCCAGGAGGGAGGGTGGGAAGGCAAAGGGGGGAAAGAAGGGGAGAATAGATACATAGAAATAAAGGCAAAAATGGTAACAACAAAGCAATATGTAGTATTGCAAAAGGTCAAACCATGACCCAGAGTGAAAGAAGGGAAGTTTGCTCCTTCCTTCAATCAAACAGAATTTATTAGAGTAGTCCATTTAGAGGACTAACTTCCTACTTGTCAGGGCGACAAAGTGGCGCTCCAAGAAGTAGGTTGAGGCTCAGGGCCTCACCGCCGACTGTCAGCGACAATCAAAAAGTTCATGAACTAAATTTTGAGAAACAAAGGGTTGATCCCCCAAAAATAACAATTGAAGGGATAGTACCCCCCCCCCCAAAAAAAAGGGGGATTTTTTTTTTTTTTTATTGTAATACCATAGGAAAAAATAAAAATTGTAAAACCATATGAGTAAGTAGATATTGAAAAACCACAAGAATAAATAAATACATTATATAAGTGAGCCAGTAAATATTAACTCTTACTCTACCAGAAATCCTTATAAGTAATTTGATCAAGAATTGAGAAACAATTCATATTAAAAGAAGGCCTATTGGGGAGAAAAAAAAACACACAACAACTTATATGAATGGGGGATGGACACCACCGGAGCTAAGATTGAATCATTTCAGTTGATACTTAGTAGAGTTATTTCAGACTTTCCTGTGTTTGACTCTATTCCAAGGATTTGAGGTTGGACTATTGGGTGTATTTCTTTTAGCTGAGGTTTGTTGCGGTGGTAAAGTCTCCATGGCTGGTTCATGTGAAATAATTTTCAGGTCTAGTAATAGTCTTTCGCCTTCTTGAAAGTTGTGTACTACGTGGAGTCTGCCGTTATAGTTGAATTTTAAGGCGAATGGGAAGGCCCATTTGTATTTAATGTTTTTTTTCATGAGGGCAGAAAGTAGTGGTTTCATCGCTCTCCTCTTCTGAATGGTGTAGGGAGATATGTCTGAAAATATTTGAATTGTTGCACCTTGATATTGAAGATTTTCTTGTTGACGAGATTTTTTCATCACCTCGTCTTTGGTGGAGTAATAGTGAGGCTTTACTATCACATCTCTCGGTAAGCCGTCTTTTCTTGGTGGGCCTAGGGATCTATGTGCTCTGTCTAATTCCATTTTGTGAATAGGCATGGATGGGATCAGGATTTTTATGATGTCCTGTATAGCTGAGTGTACATCTGTGATAGACTCAGGTAGCCCCCTGAGCCTGAAATTATCCCTCCTTGATCTGTTCTCCAAATCATCTATTCTTCTTTTTTTCTTTTTTTTTCCCCACATCAGTCACGACCCGGGGACCACCTCGTTGGTCCAGCTCACGGGATTTCCGCCCTTCGCTTTTCTCCATGGGTTCCTCCATGGTCTTCGCATCATTTGTGGTTTCTTATTTGCTATTTTAATTTTTCTATCTTTTTTTTTTTATATATAAATTTACCTTTATTTTCTTATAAGAAAGGCGTAATTAAATATTAAACCAAAAAAAGAGAAAAAGTGGGATTTTCCCCCATCTGCCCCCCCCTCCCCCACCATCTCGGGATTCCACTCCCCCTTCTAGCTTGGTATCTAACTGGTTTTAGGTCCTATTACCTCCTTGCCAACCTCATATCACTCGTAGATTTTCGGCAAAACTCCAAGTTTTTTTAAATTCTTTCCAGGCTGCCCATTTTTCCTGGGTGTTTTTATTGTCTTCTTCCCACCTATATTTCAACTCTTCCCTCCTATATGTTTCCTCCACAGAGTCGATCCATTCCCAAACCTGTGGGCTTTCAAATTCCCTCCATTTTTTGGGAATCAGCCGTTTGGCTGCGTTCAGGAGGTGCGGTATCAAAGATCCTTTGTATTCTTTTATATTTTCCATTCCCCCGTGGAAAAGGACCACCCATGGATCTTCTTCTATCTCTTTTTTGGTTATGTCTTTAATCAGTATCAAAATTTTCTTCCAATAATATTTAATCTTAGGACATTTCCACCATACATGGGCCATGGAACCACTGGTTGGACATCCCCTCCAGCAGTTTGCCGACTGTCCTTCTCTATACTTAATAATTTTGTCTGGGGTGTTGTACCAGCCAGTGATGCACTTAAAGTTCATCTCAGCCGTTCTTATGTCGATTGCTGAGGAATGGGTCAGATTGATGATTCTATCTACTGTGGTTTTTCCCCTTTCTATTTCCAATTCCCTTCCCCATTTGTGAATATACGGGGGTATCCCAAGCTCTTCCGCCCCCATCAGGAATTTGTAAATTTTGGAGATATTCCCCCTTGAACTTTTGATTATACATAGTTTTTCTAGTGTAGTATATTCCTTATAATCACGTAACGGTCCCGGTATCCTCCTGATGAAGGAGGAGAGCTGTAGGTATCGCCACTCATCTATCCCTGTGAATTCTGTCTTTGACCTAATGTCGTGAAATTCCATTAATTTTCCCTTGTGTATCAAATCTCTTACCTGGGTTCTTTTTTTAATCCAATTTCCCCCCACCCCTTTTGTCCCTGGTGCAAAAAATGTGTTATCTTCTAAATCTATAAGTGGGGAATTGTATTCCAATCTTAAGTGTTTGTGAACCCTGTCCCATATTCGTAGTGTCGTGCATGTGATTACATGTGTAGTTGTATGTAAGGTTCTAAATTGTGGTGGATTCCAAATTATTCTTCCTAACTGTGCTCTAGCAAGTGCGCTTTCTATACTGACCCATCTTTTGTCCTGACTTTCTTTGGCCCACTCAATTACCCGACAAATGGCCGTAGCGTTATAGTACTTTCTTATATCCGGCACCGCCAGGCCTCCCTGTTTTTTACTCTGTTTTAGCACGCGGAAGGAAATCCTATGTTTTTTTTTATTCCATATATAATTCATTAACAAGGAATTCAGTATGGTGAAATACGATTGTGGCAAGGCGACTGGGACCATTTGAAATTTATATAGGATTTTCGGGACTAACATCATTTTTACTACATTTATTCTTCCAAACCAAGAGATTGGTTGATTATTAATTTTTTTAATTTCACATTTTATTTCATCTAGCAGGGGGATATAATTTAGCCTATACAGTTTCTTTAGAGAGTTAGCTAGCTTTATCCCTAGATACTTAATCTCTTTTGGCCAAGCAAACATATACTCCTTTCTAAGTGATCGTTCCTCCTCCTCATTTATATTTATATTTAGTATTTCTGTCTTAGATATATTCATCTTAAAATTGGAGATCTCGCTATACTGTTTGATATTGGCCATTAGAATGGGTAACGTAGACTTCGGGTTGCTTACAAAAAATAATATATCATCGGCAAACGTGGATAATTTGTGCTCATCTTCTCCTACTTTTACTCCCTCGATGTTAGGATTATTTCGGACCATTGCAAGAAGAGGTTCTAAGGATAGGACAAAGAGGAGGGGAGACAAGGGGCAACCCTGCCTGGTCCCGTTCTTCATCTCGAAAGATGCTGACTGGGATCCATTAATTTTGACCCTTGCATATGGATGGTGATATAATGTTTTAATCTTCCCCATCATCCTCCCTCCTATGCCTATATTTTCTAGTGTATGCATCATGAACCCCCAGTCTACCCTGTCAAACGCTTTTTCGGCGTCGACTGACAGGAATAGACTGGGGGACCTATTTTCTTTAATCTGCTGGAGGATAAGGAGTGCTCTGACTCCATTATCCTTACTCTCCCTCCCAGGTATAAAGCCTACCTGGTCCGGATGTACCATGGCAGTCATCATTCCCTTCATGCGTTCTGCCAAAATTTTAGCGAACAGTTTTGTATCTGTATTTAATAGGGAGATCGGTCTAAAGCCTGAGCAGATCGTGTTATCTTTCCCTTCCTTTCCTATAACTGTGATGTTTGCTGTCGCGGCTTCGTTACTTAGATCGTAGTCTGCCCCTAAGCCGTTATAGTAATGACATAGTCTTGGTATTAGGATTGTTCCAAACTTTTGTAGGTACCTTGTCGTAAAACCGTCGGGTCCGGGACTTTTCCCTTTGGCCGAGTTTTTTATGGCCCCCCTTATCTCCTCCTCAGTAATCGGTCCATCCAGATTTTGATGCGACGTCTTTCCCTATTTTAGGAAGGTTGGCTTTTTTTAGGAATTCCCTTATTTTGGTCTCTTTCTTTCCTAGGTCCCAATCCTTTTGTTTGACCGTGTATAAGTTCTCATAATAGCTTCTAAATTCTTCTGCGATTTCGTTTGTTGCATGTACCAAGTCTCCGTTCTTTTTTCTAATTTTTTCAATAAAATTTATTTTTTTCTTTTTTTGCACCATTCTAGCTAGGGTTTTACTAGGTTTATTCCCCCATATGTATCGCTCTCTCTCGATGTTATTAAGAATGTTCTTAGTTTCTTGTTCTATAAGCGTTCTATACTCGTCTCTTTTTAGGGTTAGTTTGTGTAATATTTCTATTTTCTGGCCCTTTGTTTTGTGATCTTGTTCTAGCTCAAGGATTTCTTTCCTCACTGATTTTAATTTCTTTGTTTTTTCTTTCTTTTTCCTAGCCCCTCCATAATAAATATTCCTCTTATGTATGCCTTGTGGGCATCCCACAGTGAGGCCCTAGAAATCCCCTCCGTGTCATTTTCACGAAAATAGTTTTCCAATTCCTTCTGTACTCTTCCTACTATCTCCTCATCCCCTAGTAGGCTTTCATCTAATCTCCACTCAGGTAAGTTTGATTTCAAGGTGGGTAGGCTGATTTTTAAAGTTATGGGAGCATGATCGGAAATCGTTATAGCCTCTATACCTGTTTCGATTACCCTCTCGAGTAGTCTATGGTCGACGAGGGTATAGTCTTATTCTCGAGTACGTCCCGTGCACAGGGGAATAGAATGTGAAATCCCGACTTTTGGGGTGTTGGATTCGCCATATGTCCATCAACTGATGGTTGAACATTCTTTGTCTTAGTATTTTCAGCTGGTTATTCCTAGCCCCCTGTGCCCGGGACGTACTATCGAGGTCAGGGTCCATGCATAAGTTCAAGTCACCCATTAACACTACATGTCCTGCCTCAAAATTTTTAAGTTTTATTAAAGTTTTATTTACATACTTCACAGGATTATCATTAGGGGCATATATATTGGCTAATGTGTATTCAACTCCTCCCAATTTTCCTTTCAGGAAAAGAAACCTTCCTTCGGGGTCTGTCATTCGATCCTCTAAAACAAAACGCGTATTTCTTGCAAATCCTATTGCGACTCCTCTGGCTCGCTTTGTTATCGTGTCTCCGTAGTACCACGTGGGGTGCCCATGGGAGTACAGTCTTATGTTCGATTCCAGTGTTAAATGAGTCTCCTGTAGGAATATCACATCGGCCTTGTAATGTTTCAATTCCCTGAGGATTTTATGTCTCTTGGCTGGGAAATTTAAGCCTTTTACATTATATGAGATAAATTTAATCTCTGTCATCTGACTGTGTAAGGGTCTAATTTATGTGGAATCCCAGAGATGGTGCCCTGTTCCCTTTCCTCCCCTCCCCCCCTATCCCTCCCCCCCTTCACCCCATTCCCTCCCTCCCTCCCTCCTTCCCTTCCCTTGGCCTGGATTAGGCCTGAGAGCCGCCATTGGTTTCCTCCACTCCTTCACCATCGGCTCCTCTCCCGAGGGTGGCACTTAAAGAGTGCCCCTCGACTGCCAATCTGCTTTCTTCCCGACCACCCCCCCCCCCTGCAAACCCCCCCCCACCCCCCCATCTCTCGTTGAAACTATCCTAGTTATCTATGTCACCCAGTCTGGCAGGTCAGGAACTATTATGTCCATTTTTTGACAGAATTTCTCTAATTCTTCTGGATATCTTAGGCGAGCGCTCACACCCCCCTTTGACCCGATAAGGCACGCCGGGAAACCCCACTGATATTTTATGTTTTGCTTGCACATCAGCTCTAATAGAGGTTTCATATGTCTTCTCCTTATTAATGTTTCTTTTGATAAGTCGGAGAAGATTTGTATCTCATTTTCTTTGTATCTGATGGGGGGTTTCCCCCTCAGCCTTCCCCAGATTTCAGCTTTATCTATGTAATTTCTAAACCGAACAATGATGTCTCTTGGACCCTTACTCTCTATCCACTTGGGGTTTCCCACTCGGTGTACCCGTTCAATTTTGAGGGGCTTTAATTCATCCGCTTTATCCAATAAAGGGTTAAATAGTATGTTCATAATCTCTCTTAGGTCTTCTCCTTTCTCTTCCACTAATGCACGAATTCTTAAATTCTGTCGCCTGTTGCGGTTCTCTTGATCTTCTAGCCGATAGGCCAACGTTCTGTGACTATCTGTTAACCCTTGTACTTGTATTTTTAATTTATCCAATTCCTGATCTTGTTCTTCCATTTTTTTTTCAGCCTCCTCAACCCTTTCTAGTAGTCCTCCAAGGTCTGTTCTGATCTTATTGATTTCGGTTTTTATAGCGTTTTCCATCCTCATCAGCATCTCGTTCATTTCTGCCTTGGAGGGTGGTTGTGTATCTAGTCCTGATTCCTCTAATCTGCTGTGCTCGTATTCGCTTTCTAGGGTCGTCTCTCCCTTAGCATGGTCCGGGGGGGCTCCCCCTGTTTTAACCTCATTCTTCTTCTTATCCGTTTTCTTTACTGATCCAGGGCTTTTGGGATTCCCCTCGTGAACCATATATTGCTGTATTGAGCTAGTTCCAGCGTTGTTTTTAGGCACTTTTGGGGCAACGCCTCTCGTAGACCTGCTCATCTTGTTTATTGGTCTAATTCTCTTCCCCAGCTTGAAAATATTGATGTGATTCGGCGCTTTTTGTCTTGGTGTCTAGGCCATAGGGGAGCTTCCAACCTTGCGGGTTCCGAGAGTGACGCTCAGTTTCAGTATTGTACTGATACTGATGGTGTCAAAGCAGGATATGGATTTTGCTGAAGTCTGGGTAATTAATTGGATGACTTATCTCCTACTGTTGGTAATGATCTTCTCAGCTTTTAGTCGGTGTTATTTGTGCTTAGGGCTCCTAATTCTTGCTATACTGGGAATGGGCATTCAAACTCCCTCTATCACCTAGGCTCTTCTATATCCTATGATGTAGTATACTTGGGTGCTTTCACCCCCCCCAAAAAAAAAAACCAACAGAAAAACACCAAGCAAAAAAAAAAAGAAAAAAAGGGGTCTTCTATTCAGTAGGCTGTAACTGATTATATAATATCCCCTGGACTTGCTTTTTCTTTTTTTCTCTTTCTTTTTATGAGGCACCCCCAATCTCCCGCATACAAGGTTGATCTCTCCTATTTATCCGCCAGCCATTCATTCGGTTTATTCTGTAGTACAAATTCTGTGGTCCGGTCCTGTATACATTAATGTTATGTGCATCAAGGATCAAGGATCTGGTATTAGTAGCTGTTTAGATGGTTATGTATCAATCCGCTAGAGGGTATTTTTCATTATTTGACGGTATGTACTCATACCTGGAGCATAGAATATAGAGGGTATGAAAACAGTCTACTTTATTTTTTTTCGCTTTTGTGCTTATTACCCAGGACTCATCAGCATGGGTTCTGCATGTGCAGTTTTACATGCACATTTCTGCAGATACTGTTCCACAGATATAGTTCTACAGACACGGTTCTACAGACACGGTTTCCACAGACACAGTTCTACAGCCACAGTTAGTCACAGTTAACCACAGTTAGCTCCTAATAGGCTTCCTTCCCAGAGATGCAATCTGTCATGTTATATCGCCATCCTTATGAGTTATCCTTATGGTTTATATTGGCTCTATGTCCGTCATACAGATTATACTTCAGTATTATTTGTAGTTTAGGCAGGCACTAGTATAGGGAGGGAGAGTTAAAAAGGCAGCATAGATAGAGTGGGGGGGGGGGGGGTCGGGGGGGGGGGATCCGACCAGATTCGGCTCCACTGAGCGCCTCACCGGACCCTTGGCGTCCCGCGTGTCTGCTGCTCGTCAGCAAGTCACGCGCTTTCCAGCGCGTCCCGATATCCTTCCTCTGATCCTCCACTGATGCTGGGTCCGCCCGCCCGACTGCAGCTGAGTGTACGCTCGCTTAGAGCAGTGTGGGCGCGCTGATGTCCCGCGGCTGCTCGGGCTTCTACGGCGCTGCCTCGATGTTCCCTGGTCCGTCTCTGGTCTGTCGGGATGCGAGCGAGGTTGTGCTCCTACCTGGTCGTGTACCTCAGCCTCTCACGCTGTGTACCTTCCGCTGCTCGGCCAGATCGTAGACCGGCGTTGGTAGTAGAGGAGCCTTGTTTGCGCTGGCAGCCATGGAACGCTCCGACGCCTCCTTCCCTCACGCCCCTCACGTCCTCATCACGTGAGACAGCATCCCAAATCATCTATTCTGACCTGGGCCGCCTCCAGTTGTTCTTGCAGGTGTTGTATGTGGTCAGTATTTTGTTCGATTCTAGAGACATTAATATCCAGTTTCCGTTCTATGGATTCGATCCTGTTTCCAAGGCTTTGGAAGTCGGCCCTGATGTCCTTAGTGATTCTTTCAGCGTTCTGGGCAAGGCCCCTATCTAGCATTTCTGATATCCTGTTGAATAAGTCAGTAACATTGAAGGAGGCCTCAGGGGAGCGTTCAGTATTAGAATGGATGTAGATAGGGTTTTGAGAAGGGGCCTCAGAAGGGGTTAATTGACCCGACATTGTAGATATTATTCCTTCTTTAACAGACGAGTATAGCGCTGTATGTGATATAGAGTCTGATGAAGGGGGTGGTGAGATGGCTAACAGGTGAGATGAGATTTGTTTGACAGACATAGAATTTTCGGTAATTTCCAGCGTATGTGTCTGGAGTTTGGAGTCCATGTTTTTAAGAGATTCCTCAACGGCTACAGTTTTAATAGTATTCTTGTTCTTCTTGTTTCGCTTTCCCTTCATGTATTGAATGTGTAGCAGAGTATTTGCACCCACATGAGTCAAAGCTAAGTGAATATTAGGGTCGGCAGATTATTAAGTATCCTGAATCAACCATTGGGGGAGCATGATATTTTAGTGCTCAGTTCATACCTGGGTACCAGGGCTTGTAGTTGAACTGTGAAAACTGACAAAATCTGTTATAGGTGGAGTCCCTGTTTAATATAATAAGTGGGTATCATTACTGTAGATGGGGGGGGGGGGGGGGGGGGGGGGGCTCTAAGATCTTCAAAACATTTTGTCATCAGACACCCGACGGTGAGTGGTGGGTCTTCCCTAAGTCGCCACCTTAAAAGTATCCCTGCAATGAATTATAGTAAATGACTTGCGATTATTGCAGATTAAGTAATATATTGTTGAATGAAAGTTTTCCTCTTAAGACTGCAGCCTTAAAATTATCTGGTGTATATTCCTTCAGGTGGTAGACTAAATCTGAGAGGCTGTAATGTACGCTGACAGGGGGGGATTATGGACTGAGGGTCTTGAGGAGCGATGCTGAGGTAACCACTAGTTTCCTGTCTCTGTGTATTGTATCCACTCAGAATGAATTGCTGGGGAGGCCTCAGACAAGGAATGAATCCTAGTGTGTAAAGTCTATTGATGAAAGATAAAATATCAGATGATATTAATCCTTTATGCTGTCACATTAATCTAGCCAGGTGTGAGGGCTAGTCAGGGGTTCTCAGTGTGGAAGAGTGTCCTGAGGAGATTGACAGAGACTAGTGCTATCCCCCCTGGTAGGGATCTGCAGTATGTGGCTATCTCCAGTGGAAATTACCTCACATATGAGCTGCTGTATTTGCAGATACCCCAGAGTCTTTTTCCCTTTTTTTTTTTCCTTTTTTCTTTCTTCTTTCCCCTTCTTCCTCTCCCCTCTTAGGTTAGTTATTAAATAGCACTGTCTAGGTCACTTGCTGTGCTGACAGGGTGAAACAGAAATGACAATGGGGTTTGAGAGCAGGTATAGAGAGGGAGGGGGGAGGAGGCTGCTAGAGGGCTGAGAGTGTAGTAAAATGGATGCAGCTCACCTCCACAGTTATGGCTCAGTCCATACAGGGCGCTCTGGATGGTCCCACGAACCCCTCCGCTTCCTCTGCTGGTGTTGATGGGTCGCCTCAGGAGGAATTGGGGTGAGGAGGCGCCCCCCGTCACGTCCAGCACCGCTCCCGAGGTTAAGGCTTCAGCCGACCAATGATAATTTTAAAGTCAAATTTCAATTTAGTTTTCGTCTTATGCCGCGTACACACGATCATTTTTGGGGTTCTAAAAAATTACGTTTTTTTTAATGTCATTAAAAACGATCGTGTGTTTGCTTCAGAGTATTTTTCGGGTTCTAAAAAATGGCCCAAATTTTTTTTGAACATGCTCTATTTTTTAACAATGTTTTTAACATTGTCGTTTTTCGGGTTGTAAAAAAAGGTCGAGTGTGGGCTTTAACGACATGAAAAACTTGCATATGCTCAGAAGCAAGTTATGAGACGGGAGCACACGCTCTGGTAAAACTACCATTCGTAATGGAGTAAGCACATTCATCACGCTGTAACAGACAGAAAAGCGCGAATCGTCTTTTACTAACACAAAATCAGCTAAAGCGTCATCCGCATGGAACTTCCCCTTTGTAGTGCCGTCGTACGTGTTGTAAGTCACCACGCTTTGCTAGAGCATTTTTTTTTTTCACGATCGAGTGTAGGCAAGGCCATTTTAATGATCAAGTTGAAAAAAACGTTGTTTCTTGATCGTACATCACGGGACACAGAGCGCATAGTCATTACATATGGGTTATATGGAGTACCTTCAGGTGTGGACACTGGTGTAATCAACTTCACAGGAAGTTCCTCCCTATATAACCCCCTCCCACTGAGAGTGCTTTAGTTTTTTCGCCAGTGTCTTAGGTGTTGGTCACGTCTAGCTGTCCCTCGGAGGTCTCGGGACCCAGGATAGCTAGCCGGATCCATCCGAAGTGCTTCAGAGCCAAGATGTACGGTACCCGGGCCCTGCTGGAGTGGGGTTGTGCCTATAATGCCTCTCCTTGGAGGGCTGGATTCTGGGCTCCAGTGCCTTAGTCTCTTCCAAGAACTAAACGCTACTGATGCCAGGATGCTATATAGGTCCAGGGGTGTGGGTTCCTTAACACAGGACCCCGGTCCCTGAAGGTCCAAGACAATACCCACGGAGATGGGGGAAGGCTGGGCCTCTTGCATTTTGCAATACCCTGCGGCGTGGAGCAGGTAAGAGGGAACCTGCGGGACTTGGTTCGACAGTAGGTATCCCCCTGGGGGTTCTGGGTTGGCTAACAGTATGCTTGTGCATCAGCCACTATCTCCACTATGTCTGTTGAGGCAGGATGGGATTATAATGTTTACCCAGATAATATGTAAATATATGTATACTTGTGTAAGTTATATATTTGCTACTCACCCCAGGTCTGCCTGTTAACACTGATACTGCAACCCCACATGTTTTAAAGAGGAAATTGCTGGTAAAAAACTCCTGTTTCTTAGGAAGCCCAAGGGGACAGCTTCCTCGCTGTGTGTGCACTACAATAAGATTAGTGCTTACCTGGTGTCTGTTGGTGCTGCATAACGCTGGTCCATGTTGTTCCTCTGCTCTGCTTCCTCCATGTGGGTTCAGCGTGGTGCGCGCGATCGTGCGCGCGCGCATACGCGCGCGCGTGCACGCCGCCTTTTATAGCGTCGGCGGGCGTCGGGGGGGCGGGCCAGCAGCGTCAGGGTCTGTATAAAGGAAAAACTTTTCTCTGGCTGGTCTTTCCCTCCTGGAGGCAGAGGAAGAAAGGATACAGAGCGTGCAGCTGGGTCTTTTGGCCACACAGGGACACCTAGTGGCGGTTTTGTGGATCTTCAGGTCTAGGACTTAGGTCCACTATTGACCAGAAAAAAAAAAAAAAAAAAAAGTTTTTTTGCTTAAAGGGACTCAGCCTTAGATCCAGCAGTATCTGAGTCTACCTTGGACTCCGGCTAACGGGCATTGGTGTGTCAATACTCACAGGCTTCCTCGGTATTGTCACCTCCCAGGCGGGTAAAAAAAAAAAAAAAAAAATATTTTTCAAAAAAAAAAAAAAAAAAAAGAGAAATATAAAAGAAAAAGAGAGAAATTAGTTCTTTTTCATTTTTCTCATACCTGCCCTCATATTGGTTATTCCTAGCTACAACAGTCAGGTGTTGGCTATAGGGGTGACCCAAGGTTGTACAATGGCTCCAAAGGGATCTGGACCAGCCAAGGCTGCTAAAGGTACCAAAAAGCAAAAGGGGTCTCCATCGGGGTCAGAGGATTTGGGCCAGGCTTCTACGGCCCCACCCTCGCCAGTCAGGACACCAAGGGGCATAGTACAAGAGCCATTGGGGGTGCTGGGGGCAGAGGCGGCCCCCGATCCACCCATTCCCGTTTACGTGACGGAAGAAATGCTAGCAGCCACCATGTGTGGGCTAGAGAAAAGGTTAACTGCGTTGTTTTCCCGTCCTTGCCCAAGTAGCAAGCGGGCTAGATCCCCCTCACCCAGTGTGGGGTTTTCAGATGCGGAGGTCTCCTCTTCAGAGGAACGGGACCCACAAGGGGATCAGGCAGACCCAAGTCCCGACGGTTCAGACAGGGAAAATTCCACTATAGATGAATATTTTTCGGCCTCTCAAGCGGAGGGCCTGTGGATCCAGTCTTTGACAGATATGGTTCGCACTGCCTTTAAACTTCCAGTGCCAGAACTAGTAGCCCCGGAGGTATCCTCATTGGGTTCTTTAAAGGCCCCATTAACTGGTGCATCTTTTCCAATGCACCCCCTTCTGCGGAACGTGATTTACCAAGATTGGGCTCGACCTGATAGAATCTTTGTCCCTCCTAAAAGATTCTCTATTCTCTACCCTATGGAAGAGGAATATGTAAAGAAATGGGCTCTCCCTACAGTGGACGCAGCCATTTCCTGCGTGAATAAATCCCTGACTTGTCCGGTTGAAAATGTCCATATGTTCAAGGATCCGGTCGACAAGAAATTCGAGACACTACTGAAAGCAGCTTTTACCTCAGTAGGTGCCATGGTTCAGCCAGCAGTAGCAGCCATTGGTGTTTGTCAGGCCTTGAAGGATCAGGCAAAGCATATATTGAAGGACATGCCGGCTCAGCATACTCATGAATTAGCAGAATTCCCTAGGGCTCTCTGCTTTGCAGTAGATGCTATTAAGGACTCCATCCAACAGGCATCCCGTGCATCTCTACTGATGGTTCACATGCGTCGTCTTTTGTGGCTAAAGAACTGGTCAGCAGAGGCACCCTGCAAAAAGCTTCTAGCAGGGTTTCCCTTTCATGGGGGAAGACTATTCGGGGAAGACCTAGATAAATATATCCACACCATATCAAGTGGAAAAAGTACTTCCTTACCGGTCAAGAAAAGACCGCGTGGGCCCACGTTTAAACGACAGGCCATTGCAGGCTCGGCCCCTTCGACTTCCCGTCAGTATCGACGGCCTCCCGGGCGTTCAGCAGTTAATAGCCGCCCACAGGGACAAGCCGCGGCAAACAAGAGGCCCTGGTCTCGCAAGCCGGCTAAACCAGTCATCAAATCAGATTCATGAAGGGGCGCCCCCACTCTCTTGGGTGGGGGGAAGACTTCAGTTTTTCTCCGAAGTCTGGAAGGCCAGAATTCCCGACTCTTGGGTTCGGTCCGTAGTAACCTCAGGCTACAAACTAGAGTTTCGAGAAATCCCCCCTCCTCATTTTCAGGGGTCAAGTCTTCCAAGCGACCCGTTAAAGAGGGCCTCTCTCGTAAAGGCGTTGGATCGCCTCTTGCTCCAAGGAGTAATTGTAGAAGTACCAACCCAAGAAAAGGGTCTGGGATTCTACTCCAACCTTTTTGTTATACCAAAACCCAATGGCGACGTCAGGCCTATATTAGACCTCAAACGCCTAAATCGCTTTCTAAGGATTCAGACCTTCCGTATGGACTCCATACGCTCAGTGACAACCAGCCTGCATCAGGGCGACTTCCTAGCATCTATAGACATAAAGGATGCATATCTGCATGTGCCGATTTACCCAGCACATCACAAGTTTCTTCGTTTTACGATAAACCAAAGTCATTACCAGTTCGTAGCCCTCCCTTTCGGGTTGGCAACAGCTTCACGGGTATTCACAAAGGTGTTAGCCCCGGTACTAGCCGTCCTAAGGACAGAAGGCATCTTGGTCCTAGCATACCTGGACGATCTCCTGGTTATCGACAGTTCAGCTTCCAACCTCAATCATGCAGTAGTCCGCACAGTGCGGCATCTAGAAAAGTTCGGGTGGATTGTGAACCAAGAAAAATCAAGGTTACAACCCACAAGACAGTTGGAATATCTAGGCTTTCGGTTAGATACAGAATGCCAGAGGGTATTTTTACCTCAAGAGAAGATCAGGTCGTTGATTCAAACGATTCAAATAGTCTTAGGCAAAAAGAAGCCGACTATTCGCCTATGCATGCGATTGCTGGGGAAGATGGTGGCCGCCTTCGAAGCAGCGCCCTACGCCCAGATCCATACCAGAATTCTGCAAGCAGCTATTCTCTCTGCTTGGAACAAGTCCATACAGGCATTAGACCATCCATTAGTTCTTTCTCCAGAAGTCAGGCACAGCCTGTACTGGTGGCTGATCCCTCAAAAATTATCAAAAGGGAAAACCTTTTGCCCCATCTCGTGGAAAATAGTAACCACAGATGCCAGCCTAACAGGTTGGGGGGCAATCTTAGGAAAACGGACCCAGCAGGGACAGTGGTCAGAGGCAGAAAGTCTGCTTCCCATCAATGTCCTAGAGATCAGAGCTGTTCGGTTGGCCCTGGTCGCCTGGACTCTCCCCCTGCAGGGTCTGCCAGTAAGGATACAGTCCGACAATGCCACGGCGGTGGCATACATAAACCACCAGGGGGGCACAAAGAGCCTGGCGGCTCAAAGGGAAGTAAACCTAATTTTTGCATGGGCCGAAGCCCATGTACCCTGCATCTCAGCAGTGTTCATCCCAGGGATAGACAATTCTCAAGCAGATTTTTTGAGTCGTCAACAGTTACTCCCGGGAGAGTGGTCTCTTCACCCCCAGGTATTCCAAGAGATTTGCCAAAGATTCGGAGTTCCCGATGTGGACATCATGGCAACAAGATTCAACAAGAAATTGGACAAATTTGTAACTCACTGAGACACCAGCATCAAGCAAAGCAGTATTAGTGTCTCAGTGGGTGTCCCTAACAGTTGGTGGGAGGCATAGGCGTGCACATAGGGTATGCCAGGTGTGCCTGGGCACACCCTAATCACCCCATGTGGTGCAGATTCCCCTTGTTTAGACCCCTGATATTTCACCAAAGACCTCCTAAAAATGAATGTAAACACTAATGCCATGTACACACAATCGGTCCATTCGATGAGAACGGTCTGATGGACCGTTTTCATCGGTTAACCGATGAAGCTGACTGATGGTCCGTCGCGCCTACACACCATCGGTTAAAAAAACGATCATGTCAGAATGCTGTGACGTAAAATGAAGCGACGTGCTGAAAAAAATTAAGTTCAATGCTTCCTGTAGCATGCATCGACTTAATTTTGAGCATGCGTGGATTTTTAAACGATGGTCGTGCCTACAAACGATCGTTTTTTTGCTACCGGTTAGGTATCCATCAGTTAAATTTAAAACAAGTTGGCTTTTTTTTAACCGATGGTTAAATAACCAATGGCGCCCACACACGATCGGTTTGGACCGATGAAAACGGTCCATCGGTTTAACCGATCGTGTGTACGCGGCATAGCAATACAATACTATTTGCTCCCATTGGTCCAATAAGTATACAATTGAAAGAGTTTTATTATTTCTGTATTTTTTTTTTTATCATTTCTGTTCGACAAAGGCAAAAATAAAAATAACTCATCAGACTAAAAAACACCTCCCCTGATATGAAGAAGAGAGGGAGATGGTTTTTAGTCCTAACACAGTGTTAAGTAGTCCTAACCTTTATCTGGGAGACAGTGTTGCTCAGTACGATTGTCACCCTAGAACAGGAAGTGAGTTAATGGCAGGATTTTAGGTGAAAAAAAGGTTTGAAAAAGAAAAATTTATCAATCACATGTAAGGAACGGTAAGCTGCAATTCTATCAGTTTTTGATCTTGGGTTTACAAAGTAGAATCATGGTATTACCATTAAGGATATTGTGTTGCCTATTATATTCATTGACAAATTTGCTTTGATGGACTTTCAACCATTAGTGCTAATCAAGTAAAATTGCTCGACAGCATGAAACATTTTACATTTTCTAATAAGGACCTTTATTTGGTGGAAACATAAGGTCTGGGGGTGGATCGATTTCTGGGTAAAGCAGAGATTTAGGCAGTGACAGTGCATCCATAAGGGGTGCATGGGTGCCGCCCTCACTCTCCTACCACCACTATATCACTATAGATTCATGCATTGCATTGCTGCCACCCCCTATTCAGGTGCCAGGCCCCCTTTCAAGCTGCGGGAGCCTGAATTACAGTGGCGGGGTATTTTTTGGAAGCACCTGATTTTAGCCATGGGCTTTAATAGTTGTCCAAAAAGGTGAACGGCGGGCGCCATGCTGCAGAGCTGGGTGCGCAGGAGATGGTCACTACCAATGGCCAGCTATAGCGAGTGCACAGGCAACATGATGGGAACCACCAGCAGCTGTGGGATCACTTTTTTTTTTTTGATGTCACAATGTAGAGTATAAGATTTCCTATCATCTGTGCCCAGTTTTGCCACACAGAGTTAATGCAGATCCGAGTAATCCTCTTTTAATGTTCAGTGAAAATGAACAGCCTTCCAGATAAAAACCTGCCTAAATAAAAAGTCAGTTTTCTCTCTTCTTGCTTTTGAGTGACAGGTTATTTACATATCTAGCTTGGACATGTTTATCATATGTTGTTGTTATGTTTATCATAACATGAGGTATAATAAGTGAGAAATCCACCCCTTCCCCACAACACATCCTGGTAATATACAATGAACTTTGGATCACCTCATGTTATGATAAACAAAACATAGCATATGATAAACATGTCCAAGCTAGATTTGTAAATAACCTGTCACTATAAGCAAAAACAGAGAAACAGACTTTATAATTTGGCAAGTTTTTATCTGGAATTCTGTTAATTTGCACTGAACATTAAAAGATTACTCAGCGCTGGATTAACTCTGTTTTTTTGGGTTTACATCCACTTTAAGTGCTGATATGTGAAGGTGACAGGGTATCATCTTATATCTGCAAGTTAGTGTCTGGACCCTCTGAATGATTTTAACTGTACTTTCCCCTAATTGTAAGTGGAACTCAGTACCATCATTGAAAATTGAGTAATCGGACAGATCTGTTGTGCCTGATGGCTTATTATATATATTGATTACATTTGAATGGATACATCCCTGGCTATTATTTGACCATGGTTTGTAGGGTTAGTGCTTATTATTTCTAATACCAGTCTCTCCAGATAGCATCGTTATAGACATTTTCATTCTTTTTTTATTTTTTTATTAATTGTTTATTTAATGTTACTTATATCTTCTTAAAGTGGTTGTAAACCCCAATTTTTTTTTTTAATGTCACAATGCAGAGTATAAGATTTCCTATCATCTGTGCCCAGTCTTGCCACACAGAGTTAATCCAGGGCTGAGTAATCCTCTTTTAACCACTTAAGGACCCCCCCACGCACATATACGGCCACAACATGGCTCGTACAGGCACAAGGGCGTAAATTTACGTCCCCGCCTTCGTGCGGTTCGGGGGTCCCATCGGGACCCCCTCTGCGGCGTGCAGGGGTCCCCCTGGCTCCGGGAGCGATCCGGGATGAGCGGGCGGATGTCAGTGTTTACCCGCCCCCACGCGATCGCTCCCAGCCAATGCGCGCGCTCCCCCTTTGTGTCACTTCCTCCTCCTGTGTAAACACAGGAAGGGGGAAGTGATGTAATCTCCCATCGCAGCGGTATTTCCAACCGCTGCGATGGGAGAAACACCTCACAGTAAGTGTGCACCAACACTACACTGACATACACACACATAGGCATACTTAACCCCTTGCGATCTGCCCCCCCACCCCCCCTGTCACAGTGTCACTAAATGCAGTGATCTAATCACTGCATTTAGTGTCAGTGTGACAGGCAGTGTAAAATCAGTTAGTGTTAGGTTCAGGATAGCCCCCCCACCCCCCCTAATAAAGTTTTAACCCCCTGATCACCGCCCTAGTTAACCCTTTCACTCCCTATTGCCAGCGTCACTAAGCGATCATTTTTCTGATCGCTGTATTAGTGTCGCTGTTCCCGCTAGGTAACTATATTTTTTTTTATCGCGATTTTTTTTTTTTACTAAAGACATGTGGCTAAATAAATTTTGGCCTAAATGTTTGACTAAAATTTAGTTTATCTGATTTTTTTTTTAACAAAAAGTAAAAAATAGTGTTTTTTTTTCAAAAATGTCGCTCTATTTTTGTATATAGCGCAAAAAATAAAAATCGCAGAGGTGATCAAATACCACCAAAAGGAAGCTCTATTTGTGGGAAGAAAAGGACGCAAATTTTGTTTGGGAGCCACGTCGCACGACCGCGCAATTGTCTGTTAAAGCGACGCAGTGCCGAATCGCAAAAACACCTTGGGTCATTTACCAGCGTATTGGTCCGGGTCTTAAGTGGTTAAAGTTCAGTGCAAATTAACAGAATTTCAGATAAAAACCTGCCAAATTAGGTTAAGTCCGTTTCTCTGTTTTTGCTTTCAGTAACAGGTTATTTACAAATCTAGCTTGGACATGTTTATCATAACAAGAGGTGATCCAAAGTTCATTGTATATTACTAGGATGTGTTATGTTATATCCCCTCATGTTATTGTAAATAAAACATAACATATGATAAACATGTCCTAGCTAAATATGTAAATAACCTCTCACTCAAAGCAAAAAGCGAGAAAACTGACTTTTGATTTAGGCAGGGTTTTATCTGGAAGGCTGTTCATTTTCACTGAACATAAAAGAGGATTTCTCAGATCTGGATTAACTCTGTGTGTCAAGACTGGGCACAGATGATAGGAAATCTTATACTCTACATTGTGACATCAAAAAAATATATATATATTTTTGGGTTTACAACCACTTTAAGCTCACCCCAGGGAACTACAGACATGTGGGTACAACCATTATGAATGTAGTAGAATGTGTGGCTTTTTCCTGGGTCCAGTCTGTGAATCCCTGACCTCAAGTTTTAGGACGAAAGGAAAAAAAAAACTTGAGACAATTAGATCATTTAGGTCTTTGGCTAAAGATCTTCCTCCGGGACAGTCCACTTCTGATAATTCACCTTTATTCTTTTTCTTTCTCTTCAGTGTTCTAATGCATTTACTGTTCTGGTTTGTTTTTCTCTTATTTATATCTATGCTCTTAATCCTTCATTTTGCCACTGTTTTTGTGGCAGACACTAAAATGATTAACTAATTAAGTCACATATTGTGTTTTTTTTTTTTTTTTTAATTGGGTATTCTTTATTAAAAAAAAAAAATGAATGCGTAAAACTCTCAAACAACACTTTCTTCAACCTTTACTAAATTTATATTTCTCTTATTCAATTTTCATAAATAATACGTAAATTCCCCAATTACCCTTACATCCCTCCGACAACACTAATCCCACCCACCAACACATACATTTTCCAGTTATTACATTTTTATAAAATAGTGCATCACTCTCCTCTTTTCTTTATATCTAAAATGTTCCATTTTGCAATTTATTAATTTATTATAAACTTAATACACTGCTCAAAAAAATGAAAGGAACTCTTTGAAAACATATGAGATCTCAACAGGCAAAAATCTCATGCTGGATATCTATACTGATATGGACTGGGTAATGTGTTAGGAATGAAAGGATGGCACATCATTTGATGGAAATGGAAATTATCCACCTATAATAGAGGGCTAAATTCAAAGACACCCCGATAATCAAAATGAAAAAATTATGCAGCAAGCTCATCCATTTTGCTGAAAGTTCATTGCAACAACTCAAAATGGTCCTCAGTAGTTTGTATGCATGCCGGATAACCTCGGGGCATGCTCCTAATGAGACGACGGATGGTGTCCTGGGGTATTTCCTCCCAGATCTGGACCAGAGCATCACTGAGCTCTTGAACAGAATGAGGTGCAACCTGGCGACATAATGTCCCAGAGGTGTCGTTTTGGATTTAGGTCAGGTGAGCGTGTGGCCCTTCAAAGGTATAAATTTCTTCATCCTCCAGGAACTGGCTGCATGCTCTCGCCACATAAGGCCGGGCATTGCCGTGTACCAGGAGGAACCCAGGACCCACTGCACGAGCGTAGGGTCTGACAATGTTTCAAGGATTTCATCCCGATACCTAATGGCAGTCGGGTGCCATTGTGTAGCCTGTAGAGGTCTGTGCGTCCCTCCATGGATATGCCTCCCCAGACCATCACTGACCCACCACCAAACCGGTCATGCTGAACGATGTTACAGGCAGCATAAAGTTCTCAGCGGCTTCTCCAGACCCTTTCACGTCTGTCACATATGCTCAGGGTGAACCTGCTCTCATCTGTGAAAAGCATGGGGCACCAGTGGCGGACCTGCCAATTCTGGTGTTCAATGAAAAATTCCAATAGAGCTCCACAGTGTTCAGCAGTGAGCAAAGAGCACACTAGAGGACGTTGGGACCTCAGGCCACCCCCATGAAGTATTTTTCTGATTTTTTGGTCAGAGACATTCACACCAGTGGCCTGCTGGAGGTCATTTTGTAGGGCTCTGGCAGTGCTCATCCTGTTCCTCCTTGCAGAAAGGAGCAGATACCGGTGCTGCTGATGGGTTAAGGACCTTCTACGGCTCTGTCCAGCTCTCCTAGAGTAACTGTCTGTCTCCTGGAATCTCCTCCATGTTCTTGAGACTGTGCTGGGAGACACGGCAAACCTTCTGGCAATGACAAGTATTGATGTGCAATCCTGAAGGAGTTGGACCGCCTGTGTAACCTTAATAGGGCCCAAGTATCGCCTCGTGCTACCAGTAGTGACATTGACCCTAGCCAAATGCAAAACTAGTGAAAAACAGTCAGAAAAGACGAGTAGGGAAAAAGAATGTCGGACCCCTCCACCTGAAAAAAACATTCCTGTTTTGGAGATCTCGTTGTTGCCCATCTAGTGCACCTGTTAATCAGTTTCAGCTGCTTTGCTGTTAATAAAAATTAACAAACCCCTCTGTATACATCCCTCCCCCTCTGCTACTTAACTGACCAGATCAATATCCCAGGAGTTCTGATTCAAAGTGTTCCTTTAATTTTTGGAGCAGTGTATGTTACTTAAATCCAATTTTACTAAAAATGCCCTCAGTACACATTAAGGCTTATATCTTACACCGTCCATTCCTACACGCTTCTATTTCCTGACCTTTTACTTATTGTCTCCAATTGCACTACCCATTTATGTCTAACCAGGGCTTCTACATCTTTTCATATCCATTCACAAACAGGCATTTTATTCATGCCGTGCAGTATGGGAAAATACATGGAAAAGTCTGTTTTGTAAAAACCACCCTTATCCCTTCAGACACTGTGCATAAGGCCTAATAAGCAAATTATTGAGAGAGAGAGAGAGATCTCAGCCTATTAGCAGAGGGCGGGAGTGGCTGCGGATTGGATTGGTATAGAAGTGGACTTCGGGGCTCTGATTAAATTGTCAGAACTGCTTCATAAGGATAAGAACTTGTGCCTGCTAAACATTAACTAGTCAAAATTACTGAAAACCTGTACTGTCCCGATAAATTCTGGACAGGTGGCAACCCTAGCCGGTACTTGGCCCGGGAGTTGGGGACCCCTGCCTTTGATAACAACAGTGCTAAAGTACAGGCACCCCGTGGAAAATGTAATTTACCATGTAAGTCTTCATCTTAGTCCTTGGGTCCCTGTAGAACACCTTTCATCCTAGGGCCAGGCTGTGTGTGCACAGAGCCCCAAATCCCAAGAAGATTAAGATAGCCAGATGTGCCTAACTATTAGCCGGCAACACATGGTATCATATCATAATTGACAAATAATATTAGGGTTGTCCCGATACCGATACTAGTATCGGTATCGGGACCGATACCAAGCATTTGCCCGGGTAATTGTACTCGGGCAAATGCTCCCGATGCTTCACTCGATACTTGTCCTGTGTCCTCCTCCAGCCCTCCTCCGTTTTGCTGCAGTCTCTCTGCCTCTGCCCCCCCGCCGGTGTTTTCCTTCTCCTCCGTGTCCCCCGCCGGTGTTTCCTTCTCTCCTCCGTGTCCCCCCGCTGTTTCCTTCTCTTCCTTTCTTCTCTCCTCTGTGTCCCCCTCCGCTGTCTTCTCTCCATTCATTTTCAGCGCAGCTTAGGCTGCTGGGAAAGGGACAGGGGAATCTGTTTCCCTAGTCCCTTTCTCTGTCTCAAAGGGGAGATTTCAGAGGTCTGTTAAGACCCCTGATATCTCACCAAAGCCCCCTAAACAGGGCTGTTTAAAAAAAAAAAATGCAATAAATAATTAAAAAAATAAAATGTAAATAGTAATAAAAAATTTAAAAAACACACTGACAATCCAATACCCCCCTCTAAAAAAAAACAAACAAACAAAAAAAAAAAAACGCCACTGTAAAAAATAAATAAATACATTTTAAAAAAAAACAAAACAAAAAAAAAAAAAACGCCACTGTCACATGACATAAAAAAAAAAAGTATCGGTATTCGGTATCAGTGAGTACTTAAAGAAAAGTATCAGTACCTGTACTCGGTCTTAAAAAAGTGGTATCGGGACAACCCTAAATGATATGATTCTAAAGTAAAAAAAAAAAAAACCTTTCTTGTCATGAATAAAGAACACTTCTCTGAACTCCATTATGCCCATGGCCTTTAGTCCTTTATTGGCCTTACCCAGGGCAAGATTTATTCTTCCTGTCTTCCTCTCTTGTCTTGCCTAACCCTGTCAACTAGCTATTGTTAGTAACACATTGAGTGAATCTGAATTAATTGCTAAATAAAGTATGACAAAGATGGGGAAAGAGAGCCCCCCTGGAGCCCTACTGTTTGTTATGCAGAATCTGGTCCTGGCCCAGAGCTACGAGGGCCACCATGAGTCAGTTCTTAAGAAGAAAATTTTCAAGAGGTTTGCTGTATGCTTATATGAAGTCAGCTAGGTGCGAATACATATCTCACACTATCTATAATGTGCTTTTGACACCTTTATATTCATAAACGTAAATGTTAATATTAGCTTTTTCTATTTAAATCAGCCAAGTTTTTTGCTAACCAATTATTTGTCCTTTACTGGGCATGTGATAATATTATTTCATCAATATGTATACAGGTCACCTACTAGTTTCCAAAAAAGGTTTAGTGAGTTCACTTTTAGAGCTCATCATTATGTGATTGCAAAATGAATGCACTCTACTCTACTAACAAATTAACCCTTATGCCCCCTGCCAAAGGTTTAGCCTGTTACTGGTGTACTGTAGAAAAATAGGGAGAATTTATTATGCATACACTAAATTGACCATGGTGATAGTATGATATGCATGTTTCCCGGGAAAGGACAGGGCTGGGGGGGTACTTGCCTCACTTAGGCCAAGGCAAATAATAAATGTTGAGCTTAGGGCAGCCATCAGAAATTTTGGGGCCCCTTACTCAGCTGTAGGCCTGGGCCCTTCCCCAGTCCTGACCACCAACATACCCTAGGGCCCGCCCACTGGCATTCCCACCAAATCCACCCACTGGCTGTCCAACCGAATCGTTCAGTGCACCCACTTTTATTTTAACACAATCTTCTTACAATCGAATCTATCCTCCTCCTCTGGTCCCATGTCCTCCTCCTCCAGTTTCATCTCCCCATTTCATGTCCTCCTCTTCCAGTCTTATTGTAAGAGAACTGTAACCGCCTGTCCTAGGCGCACCAATGCGCATGTGCGCGCACACCCGGGCATACCAACGCACGCGCCAATGCGCCCACGTGCGCGTCCCTAACGCCAATTAGCACTCGCTGCCTATTCAAGGAAGTGCTCTGGCCTAGACTTATTGCTGACTGATCTTCAGCGTGTACCCTGTCACCTGAATCCTGTGTTGTCTTGATGATCTCCCGTTGCTGGACCCGGCTTGCTCTGACCCGCTACTGGCTCTGTTACTCCCTGATTACTGGTTCCTGACTCTGGCTTCCCACCTGACACCGCTACTGCCTACTCCCTGGTACCTCGCTGCCCGCCTGCCTCTTGACCCGGCTATCCGCATGACCCGCCTTGACTTCTGGTGCCTGCGATCCAGCAACCTTCGAACGCCTGCAGCTTGCTCCTGCGGCTTTCAGCATACGTCCTGTTCCAAGACCCTCAGGAACTACACCTTGTTGGATCTCCAGCGCCCTGCTGTCGATATCCTTACCACAGGCACTCGTGTTCCTCCAGTCCCCTGGTGTGCTCTGTTCCATCTCCGGCGGTGCCAGGACTGGAGATACAAGAGAAGCCGACCTTGTCATCTCATCCTACCATCAGGTACGTGACACTTATCTCCCCTATCCCATGTCCTCCTCCTTTTTCAGTTCCATCTCCCCCTCCCTTTTCAGTTCCATCTCCTCATCCCATGTCTTCCTTCTCCTCCAGTCCTATGTCCTCCTCCAGTCCCACCCCCCACCCCATCCCATGTCCTCCTCCTCCTGTCCCATCCTCCCCATCTTATATCCTCCATGAGGGGGGTGAGAGAGCGGGTGCTAGCAGATGGGGAAGCCAGTTCACGGAGTCTCACAACCCCCCCCCCCCGCACTGCACTGTTAAGGAGCACTGTGATATAAAGGGGGCTGCACCATAATGATTACAGTGTTCCTTTACAGTACAGTCCCCTTTAAATCACAGTGCCTCTTGCAGTCATGGGCCCCCACATCACCGTGCCCCTTGCAGTCATGCCCTCCCACATCACAGTGCACCTTGCAGTGATGCCCTGCCACATCACAGTGCCTCTTGCAGCCATGCTCCCCCCCCATCAAAGTCCTTCTTGCACTCATGGCCCCCCATCACAGTCCTCCTTGCAGTCATGGCCCCCATCTCAGTTCTTCCTGCAGTCATAGCCCCCTATCGCAGTCCTCCCTGCATTTATGCCCCCCGCATCACAGTCCTTCTTGCAGTCATGCCCCCTATCGCAGGCCTACCTGCAGTCCTGGCCCCCCATCACGGTCCTTTTTGCAGTCATGCCCTTCCATCACAGTCCTCCCTGCAGTCATGCCCCCTCCTGTTTAAAAGCACAGTGCCCCTTCCAATCTCTGCCTATCCTGCAGTGTCTTACCTACAGCAGGGCAGAGGCAGCTAGCAGCCTTTGTCTATTCGCTCATGGCTCCCGACAGGACACCATTGTCAGCCTATTAGCAAAGCAGGGAGTGGGAGTGCCTGCAAATTGGATTGGTATAGAAGTGGACATCGGGGCTCTGATTAAATTGTTGGACCTGCTGCATAAGGATAAGAACTTGTGCCTGATAAACATTAACTAGTCATGCCCCCCCCCCCAGCCACCTAGTGAGCGGATGGAGCCCAGAGCCACAATCCGGTCTGGATCCTGTGTCCAGGTTCCAGGCGGACTGAAATCGAAAACTGAGACTGAGACACATGATTCAAAATGACTCGAAACCCGTACTGTTTGGGTAAATCCCAGACAGGTGGCAACCCTAGCCGGTACCCAGCCTGGGGGTTCTCTGCCCTAGATAACAACAGTTCTGAAGTACAGGTACCCTGTGAAAAATTTCATTTTCCATGTGAGTCTTCATCTTACTCCTTGGGTCCCTGTAGAACACCTTCCATTCTAGGGCCAGGCTGTGCACAGGGCCTTGACTTCCAAGAAGATTAAGATAGTTGGATATGCCTAATTAGCATACAGCACATGGTATCATGTCAGAATTGGCAAATATGATTCTAAAGTTAAAAAAAACCCCTTTTTCTTGTCATGAATAAAGAACACTTCCCTGAGCTCCATTATGTTCTTGGTCAGATTTATTCTTCCTGTATTGCCTTTCCAGCCTAACCCTGTCAACTAGCTAGCGTTAGAAACACATTGAGAAATCTGAATTACTTGCTAAATGAAGTATGACAAAGATGGGGACAGAGAGACCCCCTGGAGCCCTACTGCCCTAGGCCATAGCCTATGTTTGTTATGCATAATCTGGTCCTGGCCCGGAGCTACGAGGGCCATTATGAGTCAGTTCTTAGGAAGAAAAATCTCAAAAGAGGCTTGCTGTATGCTTATAGGGCCGGAAGTCAGCTAAGTGCAAGTAAATATCTCACACTATCTATCATGTGCTTTTGACACCTTTTTATATTCATATACGTAAATGTTAATATTAGCTCTTTCTATCTAAATTAGACTCTTTTTTTGCTAACTGATTTTTTTTGGGCATGTGATAATATGATGTTATCAATATGTCCCCTGCCAAAGGTCCAGCCTGTTACTGGTGTAGAAAAATGGGGATAATTTTTGATGTATACATTAGAACACTAAATTGACCATCTTCAAGGGTTAGGGAGGCGGTGGAAGTCTTCTCCGTTCCTGGGCTCTCAGTCCTATCTGCTCTCGCTCGCCTTCCCTGTGGCTGCCGACTAGCTATGTGGATATGAGCTAGGCAATATCATCCTGCCCACACCCAAGGATGCCACTGTTCGCTGCTCACTCCCACCTCCACCGGACTGGGATAAGGGGCTCAAGAGGCAGCTGCTTTGGGCAGCACAACAATGACTGGGACAGGGGGAGCTACCCCTTTTGCCCCATGTTAAATACAGCCCTGGAAGTCTTCTCCCTTCCTGGGCTCTCAGTCCTATCTGCTCTTGCTCGCCTTCCCTGTGGCTGCTGACTAACTATGTAGATATGAGCTAGGCAATATCATCCTGCCCACACCCAAGGACGCCGCTGTTTGCTGCTCACTCCCACTGCCACCGGACTGGGATAAGGGGCTCAAGAGGCAGCTGCTTTGGGCAGCATAACAATGACTGGGACAGGTGGAGCTGCCCCTTTTGCCCCATGTTAAATACAGCCCTGGCTGGGGCCTGGGCTCTTCAGGATGCATGGGCCCCCTACATGTGTATGGTCCTCCCCCAGATGGCGGCCCTGGTTTGTGCTTCTGGACATACTCCCTTTTCAGATGCTTTAACCACTTCCATACCAGGCACTTACGCACCTTCCCGCCCAAGCCAATTTTCAGCTTTCAGCACTGTCGCAATTTGAATGACAATTGCGCGGTCATGCTACACTGCACCCAAACAAAATTGGCGTCCTTTTTTCCCCACAAATAGAGCTTTCTTTTGGTGGTATTTGATCACCTCTGCCATTTTTTTTTTTTGCGCAACAACTAAAAATAGAGCAAAGATTTTGAAAAAAAAATAAAGTTTTTATTTTTTTCTGTTAATTTTTTTGTAAATGAGTATGTTTTCTCTTTCAATTACGGGCACCGATGAGGTGGCACTGATGGGCACCGATGAGGTGGCACTGATGGGCACCGATGAGGTAGTTCTGATGGGCACCGATTAGGTAGCACTGATAGGCGGCGCTGGTATGGGGCACTGATGGGCACTCATGGGCGGCACTGATGGGCACTCATGGGCGGCACTGATGGGCACTCATGGGCGGCACTGATGGGCACTGATAGGTGGCACAGGTGGGCACTGATAGGTGGCACAGGTGGGCACTGATAGGTGGGCACTGATAGGTGGGCACTGGGCATGGATTGGCACTGTGGGGTGGCACTGACAGACACTGGGGTGGCACTGATGATCACTGAGGGGTGGCACTGATGGATCAATGTTGCCAATCAGTGCCCATGTGTGGGCACTGATTGGCATCATTTTTTTTTACTGCTGACTTTTTTTTTTATTTGTCTTTTTTTTTTTTTTGTCTTTTTTTTTCCTTTTTTTATGTTCCCTGGTGGTCTAGTGTGGGCACTCCCTGGTGGTCCGTGTGGCGATCCGAGGGGGGGCTGCGCTGATAAACAATCAGCGCGAACCCCCCCCCTGTTAGGAGAGCCGCTGATCGGCTCTCCTGTACTCGCGTCTGTCAGACGCGAGTGAGGAAGAGCCGTCGGCGGCTCTTCCTGTTTACATCGTGATCAGCCGTGATTGGACACGGCTGATCACGTGGTAACGAGGCTCCGCCGAAGACTCGTTACCGAGATCGGAGGTGCAGGGTGTCAGACTGACACCCCGCATCACCGATCGCTGCGCGCCCGCACGGGCGCACGCGGCATGAAATCGTGCTAGACGTTTGAGAACGTCTAGTCACGATTTCATAACCACTTCCCGGCCGTAAATCGGCTATTGGCCGGGCGGGAAGTGGTTAAGGTAGAAAATGTTTAGGCTTTAGAACCACTTCAATGTAAATTGCAAAGTCTAAATATGTTGTCTGCCCCCTTGTATGAATAAACCTGGTGTTAGTAGGGGCAAAATGTACCTGTAAAGAAAGATGGTGAGACAAGGACTGCAGGGGTGAAGGAAAGACACAAGTGCCAAGGTGTAGACACTGTGGGCAGGAACTTGGGAGTGAATAAAAAACTTGGGATGTAAAAAAGTACCGGCTGTTGATGCACTGTATAAGTCCAGTTGTGGTGGAAGTCAGGTACTGATCCCGGTAGCTGAGGCAGACAGTAAACATGAGCAGGCAAGAGTAATCAGGGACAAATCTCTGGGGTGGGCTGAGCCTCCAGATTTTAGCTGCGCCCCCCCCCCCAAGGTCTTTGATGCCTTCATCAGTGTTCCCAAACAAACGTACATGTCTCATACATTCTCACAGCAGCTCCGCCAGCACAGCCCCCCTCAATCCTCTGCACCAATGGGAGAGGAGAGGGTCTGTATCTGTTCTGCCTCCCCCTGCCCCTATCCCCCTGTTCCCACCTACACTGTAGTCTGTGCAGCCTGTGCTGTGTCTGTGAAGGGGATATGTGGGCTGGAAGCTGTGGGTGAAGCTTGAAGAGTCCAGCAGGTAGTTGTGAGCTAAGGTTGAGGATTTACAGTGGGATACTGTGAGTAAAGTTGTTGCTAAAGGAGACAGCAGTTGCTAAGATATACAGATCGCTGCATCCAGCTTAAAAACCCCTTTTCTGTATTGCTGTCTGCCTAGTTCTATTTTTGTCCAAGGAGTCTGTCCAGTTGCTATTGCATTTGCCTAAGGGTGTCCTGTACCCTACCCATCTCTCCCCCTGTTTCTGCTAAGAGAAAGAAAACTCTTCGTTCATTTTTAAAAGTGATAGATATTGCTAAATTACACTGAATGGGTTTTCTAAAACAATATATATTGGTTTGCTTTGTTGGAAAACTTTTGTCTCAAAATTGGAATAGTCTGTGATTTAAAGGGTAGGATGAATAAAGTGTATGGGATTAAGTATATAGCTTTAATGGGGGGGGGGGGGGGGGGGTTGGTGAAAAAAAAAAGGTAGCTTTTAATGATAAAAAAAAAAGGAATGGAGCACTACAAAACACAGCAAGCAGGGTATAAGGCTGACACCTTTCACACTGGGGTTTCAGTGCTTAGTCATACTTAGTCAACGACGAAAATTCGAATTTTCGTTGTTCAATTCCTACCTACTCACTGTATTCAGAACGACGATTTTTGATGCTTTGTCGAATTGAACGACGAAAATTCGGCAAAGCATCGAAAATCGTCGTCTTCGGATGAAAACTTTCCAGACGAAAACGACATAAATCGAAACGATTTTCGGGAGTAACTAAATACATTTATTTTCCAAACGAAAATACAAAACAAAATATTCCAGTCTGCATATGTCTACTAAGCACTGAAACCTCAGTGTGCAACGCGTCAGCCTTATACCCCACTGCTTGCTGTGTTTTGTAGTGCTCCATTTCTTTTTTTTTTTTTTATCATTAAAAGCTACCTTTTTAAGGTTTTTGTGGAAGTGCTGCTGTCCATTTTTTTCTTTTCAAGTTTTGCTTCGTGCATTGCCGGCACACACGCTTCTGAGAGGACATTAATGGCATAGTGCACTCACCTGGAGCGGCAGTTCCTTCTTTCTCTACACGATCATGCACGAGAATAAAAATGCAAATTATCAATAAGGCTATATTTATTGGTAACAAAATCGGTGTTTAAACATTAAAGGGGAGTTCCAGCCTTTTTTTATGTTTATTAACCACTTCAATAACGGGCTTTTTTACACACCTCCATACCGGGCCTATTCTGGCCCTTCTCTCCTACATGTACAAATCATATTTTTTTTGCTAGAAAATTTACGCAGTACCCCCAAACATTATATATTTTTTTTAGCAGACACCCTAGGAAATAAAACGACGGTCATTGCAACGTTTTATCTTGCACGGTATTTGCGCAATAATTTTTCAAACACCTTTTTTGGGGAAAAAAATTGTTTCATGAATTAAAAAAATAACAAAACAGTAAAGTTAGCCCAATTTTTTGTAAAATATGAAAGATTAGGTTACACTGAGTAAATAGATACCTAACATGTCACGCTTTAAAATTGCGCACACTCATGGAATGGCGCCAAACTTCTGTATTTAAAAATCTCCATAGGCAAGGCTTTGAAATTTTTTACAGGTTACCAGTTTAGATTTACAGAGGAGATCTAGTGCTAGAATTGTTGCTGCCACTCTAAAACACGTGGCAATACCTCGCATATGTGGTTTAAACGGCGTTTACATATGTCGGCGGAACTTGCGCGTGCGTTCGCTTCTGCGCGCGAGCTACCGGGGACAGGGGCGTTTTTAATATTTTTTGAATTTTTTTTACATATTTTTTTACACTTTTTTTTTTAAATTACTTTTATTCCTATTACAAGGAATGTAAACATCCCTTGTAATAGGAATGTGTGTGACAGGTCCTCTTTATGGAGAGATGCGGGGTCAAAAAGACCCCACATCTCTCCTCCAGGCTGGAAACCATAAGATCGGTGAAAAAAATTCACTGATCTCATGAATACTGTGGATTAGTTGCCGTAATCGCGGCTTTGTTTACTTACGGGACCCGGGCGTGACGTCATCACATCGCGCCCGGGTCCTCTGACGGTCATAGAGATGACTGGTGACCATCTGGTCACCAGTCATCTCTATACTTCCTGCAACGATTCATTCTCCGGGCCCCCCGATGGCACGGGAGAGCCCAGAGAAGCACCGGATGGCGGCGGGAGGGGGGATGTAAGAGGGCGCCTGTAAGAACGATCAAGCAGCAGAACCGCCGCTATGATTGTTCTTATGTTGTGCAGAATCGCCGGCACAAGAGATGGATATCTGGATGATGCCTCTCGCTGCAGGCATCATTTAGCTATCCACCCGCAAAGTCCAGGACGTCATATGACGTCCACTCTGGATGGAAGAGCCACTTTGTGGACGTCATATGACGGTGGCTGGTATTGAAGTGGTTAAAAGTCAGCAGCTACAAAAAGTGTAGCTGCTGGCTTTTAATAAACATACACTTACCTGCTCCAATGCGCATGTGGAAGCGGCGCTTCGCTACCTGATTAGACAGGACCTGTCACGTATCTAATGCTATATCCTGGCCTAGGCCAACAAGGCCCAGGCCTAGGGCAGCACTCTGCAGGGGGGCAGCACGGACAGTGTCCCCGCCGGCTTGCGCTACACTGTTAGGCAAATTAGTTTAGCGCCCCCATAAATCGTCCGCACTGCTTCCAGTATGTAAGCGGTTGGCATAATGCAACTGTGAGGGGGGGGGGGCTTCTAATTTTTTACCATCCCTGTCCCATTGCAGAGATTTCCCTTCACTTCTTGTCCCATAGCCAAACAGGAAGTGAGAGGAATTCTATGCAAATTAAGGGAATCCATTAACCCCCCCCCCCCCGGGCATCAGAACTAGTGTCCCCACTTGAAAATTTTAGGGTGGGTGTTAAACTGCAAGGGGTGTGGCCTTGACAGGAAGTGGTGGGTCATATTTAAATTAGGGGGGAACGAGTTTAGTCAGGCCTAGGGCAGCACAAAACCTTAATATACCCCTGCACGTGTCCCAGGCAATCGCCTACAGGGAGGGGCCGCCGTAGGCCATATGACGTATTGCCTAATCGGTCCCTTGGCGGAAGGAGGAAGTGGGACAGGAAGTCCAACTCCTCCTGAAGCCCCCACCCCCCCCCCAAAAAAAATGAAATGCCAAATGTGGCATGTAAGGGGGCGAGGAATGGTTTAAGCGGAAGTTCCACTTTTGGGTGGAACTCTGCTTTAACACAACGTTTGGACAATATAACACGCACTTGAAAAGCAAGAAATTAAAAAAGAAGAAATTACAGATTGAAATGGGACAGTGGCTGCGTTTTGAAGGGCACAGTGGCTGCGTTTTGAAGGGCACAGTGGCTGCGTTTTGAAGGGCACAGTGGCTGCGTTTTGAAGGGCACAGTGGCTGCGTTTTGAAGGGCACAGTGGCTGCATTTTGAAGGGCACAGTGGCTGCGTTTTGAAGGGCACAGTGGCTGCGTTTTGAAGGGCACAGTGGCTGCGTTTTGAATGGCATAGTGGCTGTGTTTGAATGGCACAGTATCTCACAAAAGTGGGTACACCCCTCACATTTTTTTTTTCATTTGTTTATTTAAAGATTTTTTAAGTCATACAAAGTAATTACATAATCCAGACATTTGATTAGTTGAGAATACAGAAAATAATCATATTTTCAGCAGGAAACATACAAGTCTGGATGTATACAGGTTTGTTATAACAAAAAAATAGGATTTAAGTAGCGAGTTCAGCAAGAACAGCTAATGGCTCTGCTGAGTAGAAACCCATATCAACAATCTATTACTTATACATAGAAGATTAAAAAAAAATGAGAAAAGAAAGAAAGGGGCAATATCCTAACTGAAGCAGTGGGGGATATGGGCAATGGGTAATCAGTTATGGTGGGGTGGGATGAGGCTCTGTGTTAAAATCAGAAGAGTCCCATCTCTCCCAAATAGCTTCAAATCTGGGTAGAGAATCATCTATAACAGCTGTAAGACGTTCCATCCTTCTAATATCAGCAATTGTTGATAAAAATTGTGCAAAAGTGGGAGGGGAGGTATCTCTCCAGCGTTGTGGGATGACACGTTTGGCTGCCAGTAAAAGAAATGACACCAGTTTGCAAAGATTTTTTGAGGTTTTCGGGAGAGGTAAGCCTAGCAACATATATAACGGTTGAAAGGGTACGTTGATCCCTAAGACCTTCTCGAGGAGATCATGGACCTGTGACCAAAAGGGAGTAATTAATGGACAGTCCCAAAAGATGTGGAGATGGGTACCCACAGAGGAGCTACATCTCCAACATTGGCTATGTGGGGTCAATCCATGTGCTGCCAGAAATTCTGGGGTTCTGTACCAGTTTCTTTCTGGCCCACACATCTAGAGACTCTTGAGGTGGCGTCCCAAATTCATCTCCAATCTCCCAGTGAGATGGGTTTACCCAGTGCATGGGACCATTTCCTCATATATAAATGGGTGTTTTCAGAGAGGGGAGAAGCTGAGTGTAAGATCTTGTAGATAGTGGAGATCTGGTGAAGTTCGTGAGGGCCTCTAGAACGCATCAATTCAAAGTCAGTAGGAACGCTAAGGGTCAATTGGGGGGACAGGGATGTAAAAAAATGTCTAATCTGGAGGAAGGAATAAAAAAGGGGTTTTGGAATTTTATGCTTTGACTGTAGGTCTGTGAAAGGTAACAATGTACGCGTTATTGGGTGTACTAGGTGCCGTAATTGAAATATGTTTGCTTGAGTCCAGGGCAACATAGCGTCATAGGACAAACTGTCAGGGATTTCGGGGTTAAAGAGAATATTTATCAGGGGTGGGCAAGGGGACGATAAGGGAAATTTACCAGAACAGTGCCTCCATATTAAGAGTGAATAGCATCGGGTTTAGACAGACCTTTTTTAAGAGAGCAAACGATTTATCAGGCGAGGGCCACAGTAAGGAGCATAAGTGGGCAGGGACTGTAATTCCCATCTCTATTTCAGACCATCTGTTTGGGGCAAGTCTAGACGTCCATGAGGTTATGACTTTTAAGTGAGTCGCATAATAATATTTAAATATATCGGGAGCTCCTAGGCCACCCTGTGAGCGGGGGGCCATGAGGACTGAGCTGGCTATTCTATGGGATGCGTTGTTCCAGATAAAGTTTAGAAAATTCCTATGCAATGCTTTCAGTTGGTTCATGGGAATCAATACTGGGAGAGTTTCAAAGAAATACAGTCATTTTAGGGAGTATAAACATTTTGAGGACATTTACCCTCCCAACGGGAGCTTCGTCCATGACTTCAACATTCTACCTATTTCTATAAATAAAGGAGGGAAATTAACCTGGTATAGGGTAGAATAGAGGTTGGTCAGGCGTACCCCTAAATATTTCAGGGAGTGGGTGCACCAATGGTAATTGAAGTTACTCTGTAGAGAGGCAATTGTATCCGCTGGAACATTTATAGGAAGGGCCTCCGTTTTAGTTGGATTAATCTTAAAACTGGATAGGCTACCAAATAAGTTTAGAGTTACATGGAGGGAAGGGAGGGAAATATGTGGGCGAGTTATTGTTAACAATATGTCGTCCGCAAAAAGTGAAAGCTTGTACTCTTCACGCCTCAGCACCACCCCCCGTATATCTGGGTGGGACCCAATAGCCGCAGCCAAAGGCTCGAGACTTAAATAGCAAAGGAGACAGGGGGCAGCCCTGTCTGGTACCATTACTCAAGGGAAATGGCGGTGAGACACAAGAAGCCAATCGAACCTGAGAAGTGGGTGTGGAGTATAGCGCTTTTAAAGCCTGCATAAATGGGCCCGAAAAAACGTATTTCGTCAGAGTGGCAAACATAAAAGACCAATTTAGACGGTCAAAAGCCTTCTGCGCATCTAGGCTCAACAAAATAGCAGGTCTCCCGGTCTTGGTCAGAAGGTCAATAAGATCAATGGTTCGTCTTGTGTTATCCCCTGCATGTCTAGTGGGGACAAAGCCTACCTGATCCCTATGTATACAAAATGGAAGAAGAAGGGAAAGTCTGTTTGCCAATATTTTAGTGAATATTTTATAATCGGAATTCAGGAGAGCTATGGGGTGATAATTATCGGGAATTGATGGGTCTTTGTCTGGTTTCGGAATAACCGTTATATAAGCATGTAAGAATTGAGAGCAGGGTACAGTCCTTTTCATCAGTGATGCAAAGAAAGATACCATATGGGGCAGTAACTCTGGGAGAATTTTCTTATAATAGGAGTAAGGGAGTCCATCAGGGCCTGGAGATTTATGAGAAGGGAGTTCTTTAATGACCGAAGAGATTTCTTCAGCAGTGATCTGTGCGTTCTCCTGAATTTCTCCTGGGAAAACTGGGACTCTGAGTCTTTACATAAACAGTTGTACAGGTCTTGACAAAAACTTTAGTCATACCTCGAGGGCAGTAAGTGGGAACCCCATCCGACTGGAGGATGAAGTCGGGTAGAGAGGTATGGGGGCGAGGTTTTAACCTATTGACCAACATTCTGTGAGGTTTGTTGGCAAATTCAAAGAATTTTTGCTTTGACCAGAGCATACACCCCTCACATTTTTGTAAATATTTTATTATATCTTTTCATGTGACAACACTGAAGAAATTTACACTTTTCTACAATGTAAAGTAGTGATTGTACAGCTTGTATAACAGTGTAAATTTATTGACCCCTCAAAATAACACACACCCCTAAGTGAAAATATCCAAATTGGGCCCAAATTGTCAATATTTTGTGTGGCCACCATTATTTTCAGCACTACCATAACCCTCTTGGGTATGGAGTTCACCAGAACTTCACAGGTAGCCACTGGTGTCCTCATTCACTCCTCCATGTCGACATTACGGAGATGGTGGGTGATAGAGACCTTGCACTCCTCCACCTTCTGTTTTTAGGGTCGTTATGTTGAAATACTTCTCTGCGGCCCAGTCTCCAAAGGGAGGGGATCATGCTCTGCTTCAGTATGTCACAGTATATTTTGGCATTCATTTTGGCAATCAACTGTAGCTCCCCAGTGCCAGCGTTCTGTCGAGAAGTTCCCGCTATCGAGAAGTGCCCGGGATATACTGCACATTCGCCATACAGAACAGCTGATTTGCTGACCAACTGGCCTGACATAACTATGGAGCATGCGTACATCGTAGGAGGTATCTCTCGATGGGATATACCATTTCACAGACACAATTTAAACCTATACAAATACTGGAGGGAGACCGTAGTTCTCTGTGCATCGCTGCTGCTGGAGGGCGGCTTGTGGCTGTGTTGAAGGGCTGGTTTTGTCTGTATTGCAACCAGCCCTTTCACACAGCCAAAACCAGCCATTCAAGGGGGGCGTGGCCGGGATGTGAAAGAGAGAAGACGTGCGTTAGCTGAGCTCCGCTCTGACCCTAATCCTGTCTACCTTTCAGCGCAGATTCCTACATCCAGCATCCACTTGGCAGGCACCCTGGGGCGGAAGAAGACACTCGGTACCCAGAGAGCCCCTCCGCTATCGCCGGGCAGGCTCCGTTCGTCCTCGACGCCTGGAGCCCGGGTCACGTCAGCCATCTTGCCCACGAGGCTCCCAGCCCTAGAGATGTCTACTGACTTTCCAGCCCTGCCCAATCCATCGGCATCCCAAGCTGCTTCCCACGCTGAACTCCTGGCGGCTATTAAGGAAGGCCGGGACTCTGTGGTGGTGAAGATAGATCACCTTGCGGCAGACGTGAGCCTTCTCAGACATGACATGGACAAATTTAGGGCCCGGTTCGCCGAGGCGGAGGGCCGCATCTCACAGCTGGAAGACTCTACCAGGGCTGACTCCAGGGACCTCCATGCCCTACAGTTACAGGTTAGAGCCCTGCAGGAGAAATCCATTGATACCGAGAATAGGCTCAGGAGGAATAATATCAGGGTCCTGGGCCTCCCGGAATGTGCTGAGGGCCCCAAGCCTGCGGAGTTTACTGAAACTTTTCTCATCTCGCTATTGGGCCTGCCGGAGATGCCGCCTACATTTGTGGTCGAGCGGGCTCAGAGTTCCTCCCAAGCCTCCGGTCCCCGGGGCCCCACCGAGGCCTTTCCTGCTCCGTTTACTGAATTATCGTGACAGGGATCGAATCCTGGCGGCTGCCAGGGAAAAAAGGGATCTAACTTTTGAAGGGGCCAGGATTATGCTGTTCCCGGATTACTCTCCTGAGGTGCAGCGCCAACGCCGCTCCTTCACCGAGGTGAGAAGGTGTCTGCGAGACCAAGGCCTCAAATTTAGCCTGCTGTATCCCAGCAAGTTGCGGGTGATAGATGGAGACCGCACGCGCTTCTTCACCGATCCGGAGGCGGCTATGTCGTGGCTGGAGGCCCGCTGATAAGACTTACCTCGTGGCAAGTATCCCGGCTAAACTTCTATCTCTCTTCCTTGGGCCACCCTTTCCTCTCCTTCCCGCAATACTGTGTTTTTTTTTTTTTTCTTCTGCTGGCTTTTTTCCTCTCCTTCCCTTTTTTCGTTTTGCTGACGGGGGGATGGGACCCACTGGATGTCGCTGGGGTTAAATTCCTACCTTGTCTTGCTGCTGGTGATTAATTATATATTTTTCTTTTGTTCTACTGCACTACTACCACTGGCTTATGAATGATGGTTAATCCTGGTCCCTGTCCCTCCTGTTTTATACGGGGGGGGGGGACATGTGTACATGTTCTCCGAGAGCTACATTGTGGACTGAGATCCGACCCCCCCCTCCCCCCCTCTTTTTACTCCGGGTTTTACCACTTTACTATCCCTGTTTGCTGGCTATGCTCCCTTACTGCGGCCTTCGACTCCGGGTATAATTACCCCCCGCGTCCTGGCCTCTTTGCCTTTGAGTTGGGTTACACAGCGCGCGGATGTGGAGGCGCAGCACTCGGACCTCCAGGAACTGTGTCGCGGAGGAGTCGCTACCCCCCCCCCTGTGCCTGGAGCTGTCCTGACTTACTTACCCTTTATGTTATTTTCTCAATTCTTTTATTTTTTAGTTTTGTGACCTGCCCCATCTGGGTATGGACATTATTCGCAGGACTTTGTTGGATGTGGACAGCCCTGCGGCTATTGTGTAGGGCCCCCAGTTTAGGGGCTTATTTACACCTTCTACAGGTGACTGTTTGTTTTTGGGGAAAAACTATTCCCACCCCTCAGGCCGTTGCTAGAGGGATGGGACATAGTCGGATAGGCACCCGGTGCCTGGGACATTTTGTTGTTTTTTGTGTTTGCTGTATGTGTTATGTTCAATGTCTTGTACTCTATAGAAATGGTGATCTGCGCAAGATCTGCTTACGTGACATGTGGTGTACCAGGGGTCTTGCTGTTCCTGGGGTGCCCCGAGAGGCTCACAGAGTGATATCCTCCCTTTTTTTCCCACCCCCACTGCCTAATGGCTGACCACCCGCCTGATTCATTTTCCATTCTCTCCTGGAATGTCAGGGGTCTCAATTCCAAATTTAAACGCGCCACCCTCTTTCAATACTTGAAGTCCCGCCCCGCACAACTCATCTTACTCCAGGAAACTCGCCTCATGGGCAGCAAGACCCTGACCTTGAAAAAGCCTTGGGTTCAGCGAGCCATACATGCCTCGTACTCCACATATGCCAGGGGGGTAACAATCCTAGTTCATAAAAATTTCCCCTGTATAATTGAAGAAATCCATACGGACCCCCTGGGTAAATATGTGATACTGGTTTTCACGCTATGGTCGCAGAGATATATTATTGTTAATTTGTACATTCCTCCTCCCTTCTCCTCAGCCCTACTTTATGATGTTTTAGATAGGATTGCGCCCTTCTGCCCTGGGAGGGTTATGGTGATGGGGGACTTTAATGCCATCTTGTCCCATGAGCTAGACAGACCTACCCCACCGAAGACCAGATCCTCGGACCTACTGGCCTGGGCTCAGGCGGTGGGCCTGGAGGAGGTCTGGAGGTGGAAGCACCCAGATGTGCGTGCATATTCCTGCTATTCAGCTTCCTACAAAACCGCATCCCGGATATACCTGGCCTTCTCCAACCCCGCACTGTTAGCGGATGTACTGGAGGCGGACTATCTCCCCGGCGGTCTGTCGGATCACAGCCCGCTGTTGGTGGTGCTCCGCTCTCCGGCCTCGCGCTGTGCCTCACTTTGGAGGCTGGGTGTGCAGTGGGTAAATCATCCCGACGTGGCAGATAGTGTTCCCCCCCTTTTGACTGATTACTGGGAGCGCAATGCGGGCACGGCCCCTCCGGATGTAGTTTGGGACGCCTTTAAGGCATACACGAGGGGGCAGTACATTTCCTCCATAGCCAGTGTCAAGAAGCAACACTCGGCGCAGATGGGCGAATTGGAACAGCTGGTTACAGACCGCACTGACACCTATAATGCTGACCCCTCATCGGATCATTTTGAGCTGATGATGGCGGCAGAGCGAGACTTACACCTGCATATGGCTGAAGCAACGCGACTGGAAATCCACAAGGGCAGACAGAGGGCTTTCGAACAAGGGGACAGGAATGGCCGGTTCTTGGCCATGATGGCCCAACACGACCAGCCTTTCACGACCATATCTCTCCTCCAGACCCCGGGAGGGGGGACTGTGTCCTCCCCTCGAGACATACTGCAGACCTTTAATGATTTTTACGGATCTCTCTACTCCTCCGGGTTGCCCGCTGACTTCCGACCTGAGATGCTAAACGACCTGCTCGACCCCTTGGCGTTGGGCTGGCTCTCCGATCAGGAGAGGCAAGCCCTAGTGCAACCATTTACAGCTCTTGAGGTCCAGAATGCCATCCAGTCCTTTCCACCGGGCAAGGCGCCTGGACCGGATGGGCTCCCTTTGGACTTTTATAAGGCCCATGTGGGCCTTCTGGCCCCCTTGTTGGCTCAGCTTTACACTACATGTCTGGGTGAGGGCAGCCTCCCCGCCTCTATGTACCATGCTCACCTGACGCTAATATACAAACCTCACAAGGACCCCACTTCCTGTGGCTCCTACCGCCCTATTGCACTACTGAACACTGACTTTAAGGTACTTACCAAGCTACTGGCCCTGCGATTATACCCCATGTTGCCCACGGTAATTGACTCTGACCAAACAGGGTTTATGCCCGGGAGGTCTACGCACGTTAATCTCAGGAGACTCTTCACCAACATCCATACCAACCGCATTAACATCGGAACGAGGACTGTGGCCTCGCTAGATGTTGAAAAGGCCTTTGACACGGTCGAATGGCCTTTCTTATGGGAGACCTTGCGTCGGATGGGATTCCCCCTACTTTTCATTACGTGGCTACGGGTAATTTACAGGGCTCCCACCTCGTCGGTACGCCTGGGCGGTGACGTCTCTGCCCCTTTTCAGCTTTCCCGTGGTACCCGGCAGGGCTGCCCTCTTTCCCCGGCCTTATTTGCTCTTGCCATCGAACCGGTGGCGGAAGCTCTGCGTACTTCTCGTCATATTAAGGGGCTTAGGGTGGGTCTGCTGGAGGAGAGGGTGGCCCTATACGCTGACGACATGTTGCTCTTCCTTAATGATGCTGGCCCCTCCCTACAAGGCGCTCTATCTGTTCTAGACGCATTCGCCCCTGTATCTGGACTCAGGGTGAACTGGTCCTAATCTCTCCTATTCCCCATAGACCAGGCGGCCAAATCCGCCTCCCCCCGGATAACCCCCTCTGCTGGGTGGACACGTTTAAATATCTGGGAGTACTTGTCTCTTCCTCGGCTTCTGACTTCATCCCCCTCAATCTGTCCCCTGTTTTAGCAGATGCCCAATCCAAGTTCAGGGCATGGGGCAACCTCCCTCTGTCAGTGTGGGGGAGGGTGAACCTTCTCAAAATGAAAATAGTCCCCAGGCTCCTTTACCTCTTCCGCCATTCGCCGCAGTGGGTCCCTAAGTCCTTTTTTGTTAAACTAAATCGTCTTTTTTCCTCGTTCATCTGGGGGACCTCTCCGCCGAGGTATAAGCTAACTACCTTGATGAGGCCGCGAACGCAGGGGGGGATGGCATTTCCCGACTGCTACAAATACTACCTCGCCGCCCAGCTGGTGACGGCGGCCTGGTGGCTGCAGCCGGATTGTACGAACACTGCCACTGCTCTTGAGGCCTCGGTGGTTGGCTCGCGGGAGGCCCTTCAGTTTCTGCTGTTTCGGGGTCCCCGCGCGCCATACTCCCTGACCCCCTCTATGACTACGACCCTGCGGGCGTGGCGAACCGGCCTGGCCATTGAAAAATGCAAACCCACTGAAATTTCGCCCAATGCCCCAATCTGGAAAAACCCTACATTAGATCATTTCTATAAACTGCTCGATCCCCTTGCGTGGTCAAAGTACGGCGTGAGGTTGATATCACATATCGTTACACAAAACGCACTGAGTCCCCTCACCGAGCTTTCATCCGAATTCAATTTGCCCTCTCACTATCATTTTCGGTACCTTCAACTATCACACGCCTTCTCGGCGCAGTTTCCTTTGTCCTCCTGTATTGTGGCCCAGTCGGAGTTGGAGCGGACGCTTAGATTTGATTGTGGCGTGAAGCCCACCTATACTCCTTTCTACTCTTTGTCTCCCTCCCTCCCCTTGACGGGCTGCGAACCAGGTGGCAAACTGACATCCCTACTTTAGACAATGACGACTGGGATGACGTTTGGGACCTTCCCTTTACTACGTTGGTGTCGGTTCGTGACAGGCTGGTGCAGTACAAAATAGTGCACAGGGCTTACTTCACCCCATACAGGCTACACAAAATGAACCCCACACATTCACAGGAGTGCTGGCGTTGTGGCACCTCTCCAGGTGACTTCTCACACATTTTCTGGCGATGCCCAGACGTGGTTCATTATTGGGAGGCAGTGCTAGATTTGACCAATAAAATTGCCGGGACTCACCTACCCTTGGCCATGGAAATATGCCTTCTGGGCATCATAGAGAACGTTGTCAGAACCTCTGCCAAACGCACCCTAGTTAGCATACTGCTCTTCTATGCCCGCAAGAATGTGGCTATGCACTGGAAAAAACCATCACCCCCATCTCTGGTGCAGTGGCGGCGCCTGGTGAATGCCAGCCTTCCTTTGTATAAAGACACCTACGCTAATCGCGGGTGCCCGCAGAAATACGATAAGATCTGGAGGGTCTGGGTGGAGGAGCCAGAAACTGCTGGTTAACACATGTTTTCCCAATATGACATCTTCCCTCCCCCCAATCCTTTACTTGAGTATGTCGGTCACTACAGACCTTAGCCTGGTGTAAGGTTTAATCTGTGTAGGTTGCTATCTTTAGGATGTAACGGCTGTTTTTCATGAAGAGTTGTAAGATGTTGAGCTGTCTATGTCTAGTCTTGTTTAAATGTGTTGTAAACTGTGTTAAAAATTTTCAATAAAAATATTTTTCAAAACCAGCCATTCAACACAGCAAACCCACCCTGCAACACAGACAAAACTTGACTGTAATGCCACCCCGCAACTACGGTCTCCCCCCGCTGTTTGTATAGGTTTGAATTGCGCCTGTGAAATCTCCCATCAAGAGATACCTCCTGATCTGAGCACTGACAGCAATGCTGACAGCATTCATACGTCTATTTCCCAAAGACAGCCTCTGGATATGATGCTGAGCACGTGCACTTAACTTCTTTGGTTGACCATGGTGAGGGCTGTTTTGAGTGGAACCTGTGTGGTTAAACCACTGTATGGTCTTGGCCACCATGCTGCAGCTCAGTTTCAGGGTCTTGGCAATCTTCTTTTCAATTTGTTTTTTTTTTAACAATTGCAGGTTACATTGGTTCATTCATTAAATCATCATGCACAATATATAATAAAACTATAGATCAACAAGTACTTTTTAGCAATTTTAGGCAATTAAGATGCAAACAGAAAGGTTATCAACTATAACTCTGTTGCCCAGTTGGGGAGTTATTCTTTTGTAAAACTTAAGGGTTACAGAAAGAAAAGTGGTTAAAAACACAAAACAAAACATATTCACCATATTATACCAAGACTAAAGAGTTTCAAGAGACACAATCCTGTATGACCTTTATATTATGCATCTCTTATCGGGAAGAGCCAACAGTTCCAATCATTATAAACCATTTGTCCGTACCATATGCTAGCGTCCATTCATATTGGGCAGAATTTTGCACTTTTTTGATAGTTTCCCACACATTAGGCCGTGTACACACAATTCGTCTAAACCGATGAAAATGGACTGAAGTTCAGTTTCATCGGTCCAAACCAACTGTGTGTACGGCCCATCGGTCTGTTTTCCTTCGGACCAAAGTTTTAAAACTTGCCTTAAAATTGGACTGATGGACGCCTGACCAACGGTCCAAACCGATCGTTAGTACGCAAAAGCATCGGTTCAAAAACCCGCATGCTCAGAATCAAGTCGACGCATGCTTGGAGGCATTGAACTTAGTTTTTTTCAGCACATTGTGTTTTACGTCACCGCGTTCTGACACGACCGTTTTTTGAACTGATGGTGTGTACGCACATCAGACTATCAGGCCACTTCAACGGTGACCCGATGAAAACAGTCCGTCGGCCTATTCACATCGGATGGACCGATTGTGTGTGCGCGGCCTTAGAGGCTGTATTTGTTTTCCAGAGAGATGCTATAGTCATACGGGCTCCAGTAAAGATTTGGACAATTAGAAAGTGAAATTGTTTTGGAATTTATCCCAGTGATTAAAAAAGTAATTCCTCTAGCTTGTTTCCATTCCAAATAGCTGTAAGTGGTGCCTAGATCTTTTCCACATGCCAACATTGGGGCCGTTTTGATACAGCTATCATTGGATTGTAGATGGGCGTAGTCTGGGCAATCTTCTTATAGCCTAGGTCATCTTTATGTAGAGCAACAATTTTTTTTTTCAGATCCTCAGAGAGGTCTTTGCCATGTTGAACTGCCAGTGACCAGTATGAGAGAGTGAGAGTGATAACACCAAATTTATCACACCTGCTCCCCATTCACACCTGAGGCCTTCTAACACTAACGAGTAACATGACATCGGGGAGGGAAAATGGCTAACTGGGCCCACTGGGGTCTACTCACTTTTGTTGCCAGCGGTTTAGACATTAATGGCTGTGTGTTGAGTTATTTTTAGGGGACAGCAAATTTACATTGTTATACAAGCTGTACCTTCACTACTTATATTGTAGCAAAGCGTAATTTCATCAGTGTTGTCACATGAAAAGATATAATAAAATATTTACAAAAATGTGAGGAGTGTACTCACTTTTGTGAGATACTGTGTGTATATGTATGTGTGTGTGTGTGTGTGTATATATATATATATATATATATATATATATATATATATATATATATATATATATATATATATTTATATATATATTTATATGTGTGTGTGTGTGTGTGTGTGTGTGTATATATATATATATATATATATATATATACACCAGTTTTCCCTACAGTTAATTTTATTTATATCAACATCATGGGGTATGAGTTCCAAGTAAATAATAATGCCCTGTACACACGATCGAAATTTCCAATGGGATAAAATCTGGTGGAATTTTCCATTGGGATTCCGTTCAAGCTGCCTTGCATACACACTGTCAGACCAAATTCCGACCGTCCAAAACGCGGTGCCGTAAAACACTATGACGAGCCGAGAAAAAGAAAATTCAATGCTTCCGAGCATGCGTCGACTTGATTCTGAGCTTGCATGTTTTTCTCCGTCAGAGTTCCACACAGACGATCGGAATAAAACATGTTCTATTTCTAAACTCAGATGGAAAAAAGTCAGATGGGGCCCACACACGGTCGGAATATCCCATGAAAAAATTCCGTCTCAGTTTTTTCATCGGAAATTCTGATCGTGTGTACAAGGCATAAGACTTTGCATTTGTAGGGCAAATTCTGATTTAAAATGGGACTACAGTCCCCTTTTGTGTGGCTTCAGCCCTACTCTGGCGCCAGCATTAGGGCACTTAGGCAGATGTGCAAGGGACTCTGCGAAATACTGGGGCTTTTGTAATAGCCACCTTTTGTGCATGCGCAGGAGAAGCCACATACAGTACAGACCAAAAGTTTGGACACACCTTCTCATTCAAAGAGTTTTCTTTATTTTCATGACTATGACAATTGTAGAGTCACACTGGAGGCATCAAAACTATGAATTGACACATGTGGAATTATATACATAACAAAAAAGTGTGAAACAACTGAAAATATATGTCATATTCTAGGTTCTTCAAAGTACCCACCTTTTGCCGCAGACACATCTCTAGAACAACTGTTAAGAGGAGACTGTGTGAATCAGGCCTTCATGGTAGAATATCTGCTAGGAAATCACTGCTAAAGAAAGGCAGAGACTTGTTTGGGCTAAAGAACACAAGGAATGGACATTAGACCAGTGGAAATCTGTGCTTTGGTCTGATGAGTCCAAATTTGAGATCTTTGGCTCCACAACCGTGTCTTTGTGCGACGCAGAAAAGGTGAACGGATGAACTCTACATGCCTGGTTCCCACCGTGAAGCATGGAGGAGGAGGTGTGATGGTGTGGGGGTGCTTTGCTGGTGAAACTGTTGGGGATTTATTCAAAATTTAAGGCATACTGAACCAGCATGGCTACCACAGCATCTTGCAGCGGCATGCTATTCCATCCGGTTTAGTTGGACCATCATTTATTTTTCAACAGGATAATGACCCCAAACACACCTCCAGGCTGTATAAGGGCTATTTGACCAAGGAGAGTGATTGGGTGCTGCGCCAGATGACCTGGCCTCCACAGTCACATGACCTGAACCCAATCGAGATGGTTTGGGGTGAGCTGGACCGCAGAATGAAGGCAAAAGGGCCAACAAGTGCTAAGCATCTCTGGGAACTCCTTCAAGACTGTTGGAAGACCATTTCAGGTGACTATCTCTTGAAGCTAATCAAGAGAATGCCTAGAGTGTGCAAAGCAGTAATCAAAGCAAAAGGTGGCTACTTTGAAGAACCCAGAATATGACATATTTTCAGTTGTTTCACACTTTTTTGTTATGTATATAATTCCACATGTGTTGATCCATAGTTTTAATGCCTTCAGTGTGAAGCTACAAACATAGAAGGTGTGTCCAAACCTTTGGTCTGTACTGTTTACACAGATTTGCTGCAGGGCTCAGTCTGGACACACGCAGAATCTGGCAGGGGGTTGCAAACGCCATTCTTGCCCCCAGGCATAAAAAAACGTTTAAATTGGAAAAAAAAATGCATTTCTTGATCGTACATCACGGGACACAGAGCGCATAGTCATTACATATGGGTTATATGGGTACCTTCAGGTGTGGACACTGGTGTAATCAACTTCACAGGAAGTTCCTCCCTATATAACCCCCTCCCACTGAGAGTGCTTTAGTTTTTTCGCCAGTGTCTTAGGTGTTGGTCACGTCTAGCTGTCCCTCGGAGGTCTCGGGACCCAGGATAGCTAGCCGGATCCGTCCGAAGTGCTTCAGAGCCAAGATGTACGGTACCCGGGCCCTGCTGGAGTGGGGTTTTGCCTATAATGCCTCTCCTTGGAGGGCTGGATTCTGGGCTCCAGTGCCTTAGTCTCTTCCAAGAACTAAACGCTACTGATGCCAGGATGCTATATAGGTCCAGGGGTGTGGGTTCCTTAACACAGGACCCCGGTCCCTGAAGGTCCAAGACAATACCCACGGAGATGGGGGAAGGCTGGGCCTCTTGCATTTTGCAATACCCTGCGGCGTGGAGCAGGTAAGAGGGAACCTGCGGGACTTGGTTCGACAGTAGGTATCCCCCTGGGGGTTCTGGGTTGGCTAACAGTATGCTGGGGCATCAGCCACTATCTCCACTATGTCTGTTGAGGCAGGATGGGATTCTAATGTTTACCCAGATAATATGTAAATATATGTATACTTGTGTAAGTTATATATTTCTACTCACCCCAGGTCTGCCTGTTAACACTGATACTGCAACCCCACATGTTTTAAAGAGGAAATTGCTGGTAAAAAACTCCTGTTTCTTAGGAAGCCCATGGGGACAGCTTCCTCGCTGTGTGTGCACTACAATAAGATTAGTGCTTACCTGGTGTCTGTTGGTGCTGCATAACGCTGGTCCATGTTGTTCCTCTGCTCTGCTACCTCCATGTGGTTTCAGCGTGGTGCGCGCGATCGTGCGCGCGATTGTGCGCGCGATTGTGCGCGCGTGTGTGCGCGCATACGCGCGCGCGTGCACGCCGCCTTTTATAGCGTCGGCGTGCGTCGGGGGGGGCGGGCCAGCAGCGTCAGGGTCTGTATAAAGGAAAAACTTTTCTCTGGCTGGTCTTTCCCTCCTGGAGGCAGAGGAAGAAAGGATACAGAGCGTGCAGCTGGGTCTTTTGGCCACACAGGGACACCTAGTGGCGGTTTTGTGGATCTTCAGGTCTAGGACTTAGGTCCACTATTGACCAGAAAAAAAAAAAAAAAAAAGTTTTTTTGCTTAAAGGGACTCAGCCTTAGATCCAGCAGTATCTGAGTCTACCTTGGACTCCGGCTAACGGGCATTGGTGTGTCAATACTCACAGGTTTCCTCGGTATTGCCACCTCCCAGGCGGGTAAAAAATAAAATAAAAAAAATAAAAAAAAAAAATTTTTTTTGAAAAAAAAATAAAAAAAAGAGAAATATAAAAGAAAAAGAGAGAAATTAGTTCTTTTTCATTTTTCTCATACCTGCCCTCATATTGGTTACTCCTAGCTGCAACAGTCAGGTGTTGGCTATAGGGGTGACCCAAGGTTGTACAATGGCTCCAAAGGGATCTGGACCAGCCAAGGCTGCTAAAGGTGCCAAAAAGCAAAAGGGGTCTCCATCGGGGTCAGAGGATTTGGGCCAGGTTTCTACGGCCCCACCCTCGCCAGTCAAGACACCGAGTGGCATAGTACAAGAGCCATTGGGGGTGCTGGGGGCAGAGGCGGCCCCCGATCCACCCATTCCCGTTTACGTGACGGAAGAAATGCTAGCAGCCACCATGTGTGGGCTAGAGAAAAGGTTAACTGCGTTGCTTTCCCGTCCTTGCCCAAGTAGCAAGCGGGCTAGATCCCCCTCACCCAGTGTGGGGTTTTCAGATGCGGAGGTCTCCTCTTCAGAGGAACGGGACCCACAAGGGGATCAGGCAGACCCAAGTCCCGACGGTTCAGACAGGGAAAATTCCACTATAGATGAATATTTTTCGGCCTCTCAAGCGGAGGGCCTGTGGATCCAGTCTTTGAAAGATATGGTTCGCACTGCCTTTAAACTTCCAGTGCCAGAACTAGTAGCCCCGGAGGTATCCTCATTGGGGTCTTTAAAGGCTCCATTAACTGGTGCATCTTTTCCAATGCACCCCCTTCTGCGGAACGTGATTTACCAGGATTGGGCTCGACCTGATAGAATCTTTGTCCCTCCTAAAAGATTCTCTATTCTCTACCCTATGGAAGAGGAATATGTAAAGAAATGGGCTCTCCCTACAGTGGACGCAGCCATTTCCTGCGTGAATAAATCCCTGACTTGTCCGGTTGAAAATGTCCATATGTTCAAGGATCCGGTCGACAAGAAATTCGAGACCCTATTGAAAGCAGCTTTCACCTCAGTAGGTGCCATGGTTCAGCCAGCAGTAGCAGCCATTGGTGTTTGTCAGGCCCTGAAGGATCAGGCAAAACATATATTAAAGGACATGCCGGCTCAGCATACTCATGAATTAGCAGAATTCCCTAGGGCTCTCTGCTTTGCAGTAGATGCTATTAAGGACTCCATCCAACAGGCATCCCGTGCATCTCTACTGATGGTTCACATGCGTCGTCTTTTGTGGCTAAAGAACTGGTCAGCAGAGGCACCCTGCAAAAAGCTTTTAGCAGGGTTTCCCTTTCATGGGGGAAGACTAATCGGGGAAGACCTAGATAAATATATCCACACCATATCAAGTGGAAAAAGTACTTCCTTACCGGTCAAGAAAAGACCGCGTGGGCCCACGTTTAAACGACAGGCCATTGCAGGCTCGGCCCCTTCGACTTCCCGTCAGTATCGACGGCCTCCCGGGCGGTCAGCAGTTAATAGCCGCCCACAGGGACAAGCCGCGGCAAACAAGAGGCCCTGGTCTCGCAAGCCGGCTAAACCAGTCATCAAATCAGATTCATGAAGGGGCGCCCCCACTCTCTTGGGTGGGGGGAAGACTTCAGTTTTTCTCCGAAGTCTGGAAGGCCAGAATTCCCGACTCTTGGGTTCGGTCCGTAGTAGCCTCAGGCTACAAACTAGAGTTTCGAGAAATCCCCCCTCCTCATTTTCAGGGGTCAAGTCTTCCAAGCGACCCGTTAAAGAGGGCCTCTCTCGTAAAGGCGTTGGATCGCCTCTTGCTCCAAGGAGTAATTGTAGAAGTACCAACCCAAGAAAGGGGTCTGGGATTCTACTCCAACCTTTTTGTTATACCAAAACCAAATGGCGACTTCAGGCCTATATTAGACCTCAAACGCCTAAATCGCTTTCTAAGGATTCAGACCTTTCGTATGGACTCCATACGTTCAGTGACAGCCAGCCTACATCAGGGCGACTTTCTAGCATCTATAGACATAAAGGATGCATATCTGCATGTGCCGATTTACCCAGCACATCACAAGTTTCTTCGTTTTACGATAAATCAAAGTCATTACCAGTTCGTAGCCCTCCCTTTCGGGTTGGCAACAGCTCCACGGGTATTCACAAAGGTGTTAGCCCCGGTACTAGCCGTCCTAAGGACAGAAGGCATCTTGGTCCTAGCATACCTGGACGATCTCCTGGTTATCGACAGTTCAGCTTCCAACCTCAATCATGCAGTAGTCCGCACAGTGCGGCATCTAGAAGAGTTCGGGTGGATTGTGAACCAAGAAAAATCAAGGTTACAACCCACAAGACAGTTGGAATATCTAGGCTTTCGGTTAGATACAGAATGCCAGAGGGTATTTTTACCTCAAGAGAAGATCAGGTCGTTGATTCAAACGATTCAAATAGTCTTAGGCAAAAAGAAGCCGACTATTCGCCTATGCATGCGACTGCTGGGGAAGATGGTGGCCGCCTTCGAAGCAGCGCCCTACGCCCAGATCCATACCAGAATTCTGCAAGCAGCTATTCTCTCTGCTTGGAACAAGTCCATACAGGCATTAGACCGTCCATTAGTTCTTTCTCCAGAAGTCAGGCACAGCCTGTACTGGTGGCTGATCCCTCAAAAATTATCAAAAGGGAAAACCTTTTGCCCCATCTCGTGGAAAATAGTAACCACAGATGCCAGCCTAACAGGTTGGGGGGCAATCTTAGGAAAACGGACCCAGCAGGGACAGTGGTCAGAGGCAGAAAGTCTGCTTCCCATCAATGTCCTAGAGATCAGAGCTGTTCGGTTGGCCCTGGTCGCCTGGACTCTCCCCCTGCAGGGTCTGCCAGTAAGGATACAGTCCGACAATGCCACGGCGGTGGCATACATAAACCACCAGGGGGGCACAAAGAGCCTGGCGGCTCAAAGGGAAGTAAACCTAATTTTTGCATGGGCCGAAGCCCATGTACCCTGCATCTCAGCAGTGTTCATCCCAGGGATAGACAATTCTCAAGCAGATTTTTTGAGTCGTCAACAGTTACTCCCGGGAGAGTGGTCTCTTCACCCCCAGGTATTCCAAGAGATTTGCCAAAGATTCGGAGTTGCCGATGTGGACATCATGGCAACAAGATTCAACAAGAAATTGGACAAATTCGTATCCCGAGCCAGGGACCCCTCGGCCTACGGGACCGATGCGTTGGTTTGCCCCTGGCACCAGTTTTCTCTCCTGTATGCGTTCCCTCCACTACAGATGATTCCCCGCCTTCTACGAAGGATCAGGGTGGAGCGCAGGCCGGTGATCCTGGTGGCCCCAGCCTGGCCCAGAAGGGCTTGGTACGCACTCATCGTGAGGATGTCAGTAAGGGCACCGTGGCCACTCCCCCTGCGCCCAGATCTGCTGTCTCAGGGCCCGATCTACCACCCTGCTTCACAGCAGCTAAATTTGATGGCTTGGCGGCTGAATCCCTAATTCTTAAGGGCAGAGGCCTCTCTGCCCAAGTCATATCTACGTTAATTCAAGCTAGAAAGCCAGTCTCTAGAAATATCTATTACAGAGTCTGGAGAACCTATGTGGAGTGGTGCGAGTCTCAAGGAGGGCATCCTCGCAAGTTTTTTATTGACAGGATCTTGCGATTCCTCCAGGTTGGCGTTGACAAGGGGTTGGCTCTTAGTACTCTAAAGGGGCAGGTGTCTGCCTTATCGATATGGTTTCAAAGGCCTTTGGCCACACATTCGCTTGTGAAAACCTTTTTGCAGGGGGTCTTGCATGTAAATCCCCCTATTAGAGCTCCCCTCTGCCCCTGGAATTTAAATCTGGTCTTGTCAGCTTTACAAAAGCAGCCGTTTGAACCTCTGGCAGAAATCCCTCTTGTGCTGCTAACCCGAAAGTTGGTTTTCTTGGTGGCTATGGCTTCGGCCAGAAGGGTCTCCGAGCTGGCAGCCTTGTCTTGCAGGGAACCGTACCTTATTCTGCATAAGGACAGAGTGGTTCTGCGGCCTCAGCCTTCTTTCCTTCCTAAGGTCATATCCAGTTTTCACTTGAATCAGGACCTAGTCCTACCATCCTTCTTTCCTACTCCCCAGTCCAGAGAGGAAAGATTGCTTCATACTTTGGATGTGGTCCGAGCCATGAGGGTTTATCTCAAGGCTACAGAAAAGATTCGGAAAACAGATGTGCTTTTCGTTCTTCCGGATGGCCCCAAGAAGGGTCAGCCGGCTGCCAAGTCTTCCTTGGCTAGGTGGATTAAGCAGCTGATTTTTCAGGCCTATGGTCTGAAGCGCGTTCCACCGCCCTTATCAGTTAAGGCCCATTCTACGAGGGCCATGAGTGCCTCTTGGGCGGCACACCATCAGATCTCTATGGCACAGGTTTGCAAGGCGGCAACCTGGTCTTCCGTACATACGTTTACTAAATTTTATAAGTTGGACGTCAGAAAGGCTGCGGACGCAGCATTTGGGCAGGCGGTCCTACGGGCAGCAGTATAGAATCCTCTGGCCCGGTTCACGCCCCTTTTTTTCTGTTGGTGGAGCTATTTTACCTCCTGATATATTTTCTGTTTGGCTATTTTTGGCCTTACGGTCTCCCTCCCTTCATGGAGCATTGCTTTGGGACATCCCATATGTAATGACTATGCGCTCTGTGTCCCGTGATGTACGATCAAGAAAAAGGGATTTTTAATAACAGCTTACCTGTAAAATCCTTTTCTTGGAGTACATCACGGGACACAGAGCTCCCACCCCTCTTTTTGGGGAACATTGTGTAACCTCAGAGAAATTGCTTGCTACAAAACTAAAGCACTCTCAGTGGGAGGGGGTTATATAGGGAGGAACTTCCTGTGAAGTTGATTACACCAGTGTCCACACCTGAAGGTACCCATATAACCCATATGTAATGACTATGCGCTCTGTGTCCCGTGATGTACTCCAAGAAAAGGATTTTACAGGTAAGCTGTTATTAAAAATCCCTTTATCCAATTGTAAGGGAGGGAGGGAAAGGAGTCAAGACAATATGAGGGTTAGTTTAGTAAAAGGTTTGCTTTAAGGAAATGTACCTCTGTCTTTTTCAAATAGTTTTGCTGAACTATATGAACAGTATTTTATAGAGTTCATTGTGGTACATAATAGTGGTAACATTGTCTGTTACTTAGCAGTACAAAGGTTTTAGCTATTAATGTTATATTTTCAGAATAGTTAGAATATAACACATTTTTTCTTTTAAAATAAACATATGTACTAATATTAATTTTTTTTTCCTTTCACATTTCAGGTGTATTGCAGTTGTTACGATTGTTCTCTGTCTTCTCTTTTTTCTGTACTACTGCTTTTAACTTACTAGATACCTCATTACTCTGCTCTTCAACCTAATACTCGCTGTTCATTTCTACCGAAGATGGCAGAGTTCATTTATGGTGGTTCGTCCACCTTTTAGGACTGGAACATAAAATGAGAACAGCATTATAGGAAGAGCAAATGAAACATTTAGAAAGACATATTTGGTTTTCTTTGCTGGACCTTCACCCAGTAACCGGAAAGATACCAAACGCACCTTATATTTAAATATTTCTCTCTAAACAAATATTGCCTTGAACAGCCACCCTAATATAAGTATTAATAGGATTTTTCAAGACTTATTTTTTTTAATGGAAACAATCTCAAACAAAACAACTAGCAGGCAAGCATCTTGGTTTCCATTTGGCCCCAAAAAGGTGAATGTGACCTCTGGTTGTCTTGATCTGTCATCTACAGAACATGATGTGATGATGTCTAGCGTGGTGAACAAGGATGGGTTCCTGGACAGTACTCTAATAGGAAATTACCCAACAATGGCACAGGGAATACTACTGAAGCCATTCTATGGATTAATGCCATTTCACTTCAGCCTAACTTGGAGTATTTTGATAAAACTCATAATCACTGGCCATTTCTAAACAGCTGGAGTCCTGGGATATCTTTTTAGAAAATACTACCACTCCTTCTGTCACCAGATGGTATTATAAACAACCTGTAAAGGACTGTTCACTGCCATGTTCAAGTCCCAACAACAAGCAAATACTAAGTGCCATTGCATGCGTAAGTATTACCTCCAAATGCATCACTTTATTTGTTAAAAAGTGGTGACGCCATCTGAACCAATCAAATCTAAAACAGCAAAAAATAAGGTATATCAAAGTTTTTTTTCACAATAGCTTTTATGTATTTGTTCTGAGATGTTATGGCACAATTGGCGTCTTTTAGATGGTAACTCTGTAACCCAATGCTAGCAAAGTACAGATAAACTGAAATGGCATTTATAAAAAGCAAGGTGAATCTAGTGTAATAGGAACATGCAGTTGGAATGCAATTCTAAAAAATAAAATAAAAAAAACAACAAACTATAAGGAAGTTGCAGCAGAATAAATATAAGCTTACATGGATTAACTTAAGTGGCTTACTTGAGATGACAGAGTTGAAGAATAAGTACAAAAACACAATAAAGGGCATATCACAGAGGGAAACTTGTGGAGAAAAATTCCAGTATCCATGTATGACAGAGGTTGCATGGCCACAGATGTGCAAAAATAGTAAAGCATACCACCCAATTTATGTAGCATCTGCCTTTTTTTGAATCCCTACCTCTTAACTTCTTCCAGCTACATCCCTGCTTTACAAGTAAAATATGAGTATGACTTAAGAGCACAAAAATAAAAAAGATAAATATATAAGCATAAGAAATGAGTTTACACTTCACTGGAACATATTCACTGGAATAGCTAGTGAATGATTCTTTAAATGGACATTTGAAGTGACTGCATACACTGACAGCAGGGTTGAACCAAGATGGAAAAAGAAGTGTTCAAAACCTAACCTGGCTTAAAAAATATGTAAATGATTACTGTCTGTCATTTCCTCTTAGGAGAACCTTACCAACAGAAGGTAAAATGGCTTAGTAAGCCTAAAGTAAACATGTACTATGACCAAGCAGGGCAGCAAAACAAGTTTGAATTATTGTTCTCTTCTCAGAAGTACGTACTCATTTCCACACTGCTCTGTTCAGCTGGGAGAGAAGAAAAGACCTGGTACTTCTGAGTATGGAGTAGCATGTTACTCATTCCTTTTACTCGAATATGACAGTGCTGGTGCTTTGTGATTGGCCCAACACTGTAACATAGGGGATGTTGAGACAGTCCTTAGCCCTTTTTAGGCTATGACTAGAGCATCCTGTTACCAGCGATTGAACAGAGCAATGAAGGGAAGATGAGTATTTTTTTGCAATAAAGCAAGCCATGTATGAGCAAGGAAGCAGAGGTTTGCTGTAAAGAAAACTCTGAATGAGAGACATTAGTGGGCTGCTATTTCCTTTGCTAGTTTCCAGGCTGTCATGGGTTCACTATGTTCTGTGTCGTTGACCTGGAACAAGTAGATAAAGACCTCTGACTTTTCTCTGACTGTATGCTTGTTTCAAGTTTTTTTAAGATAGACGTGGACAACTAGTATTTTCAGACAGAAATGGCAGCCTCCATATTTCCTAAATAAAAGGTATACTATCACATGAATAGCAGCCAAAGAACTATTTAATTATAATTTTTCAATGAGAAATAAAAGCCTGGAATAACATACATTGGAGGTGATATACATTTTCTATTGTGTTGGCTCATTTAGGTTAATTTAAATGTATGCACCAAGTTTCTGAATGCCAAGTGGTGCTAACATGTGAAAACAAGATAAATTGTCTGCTTCCAGGAAACTATAAGAAGAACTAGGTGGGTGGCACCACCAACTCTACGTGTTTTTATACAAAGCTCCCCCTAGGAACACACATTTTTAATATGTGTATGTGGGGTAAGAGGTGTCAGGAGCAATTTTTAGTCCTGACTGCACATTAGAAGTGACCATGGTGGTATGGCACACATATCCACATATCACAGAGTAGATACCACACTGTAATTACAGTCAATGTCATACGGCAAAGCTAAGAACTATGTTTGATATGTTGATATGCCATGGTTTTGTGATTAAGCAAAAAAAAAAAAAAAAAAAAACAATCCTATCTATGTAGCACTAATATTTTTTTATATGTTTATATTGTGAGCTGCAGAAGTACCTGCACTGGCAGTTAAAATCAATTTGTTCCAGATTTTCAGGTTATTGCATTTAGAAGCAAGAAAAGTTTGGAAATGTTAATGGATAGACCAACATCTATAGTGTGTAATGGCTAGTTTTGTTCACAACACAAAAAAAAACGGATTCTGTTATTGCTACGAGCACATTTTCTAATAGTAGTCAAGAATAAGGCTGAAAGATATGCCTATAGGAGTAGCATGGTGGCTGCCATAAAGATGCTAGTTGCTTGGCAATTATACTGAGCCATTGGTTACAATACTAAATTACTCATCTTTCATAAGTACGAATATAGGGAAAGGTAAATCAGAAGTCCTGATCTGCATACCTGTTCTGGGTCAGTGACTACCAGGTAATGAAGAAATAGGATCAACCAAGACACAAGGGCAAACATACCATTGTGGAGACTGTGCAGCTGTACAAAAGCCCCAGAGACCCATTTATACCAGATGTAAGTTGTGGCCCCCTCCCACATAACAGAGACTAGAGACTTGGGCATTGCTTCATTTTGGGCAGGGGAGAAGCATGAGACATTATTTATGATACTCTAATCACACCTTTGGTTCATATTCTAATCTATCTATCTATCTATCTATCTATCTATCGATCTATCTATATATCTATCTATCTATCTATCTCACATACATGTTTGTACTTGGGAAAAAGTTAAATGGTCCATTTGGTAAATTTTTCTGGCATGCATCACATGCAGACAACTAGCATTTACAAAATGGCAGCCTCCATGTTTCTTTACTGAAAGGGTTCCTTTAAATGATAGTTTTTAAACATTTCTTACTCTATCATAAACAAGCCTTAGACAGTCACATTCAGTGCCATTCAAACTATATGGAAGTTTTGGCAATATGGTTTGTTAACAAAAAGAAAATAATTGCCAATTTTGGCATCCAGAAGCAGCGATAAGCAGATACTGTATGTTTTGTGCACAAAAAGACGTAAAGGCTAATTTACTGAAGGTGTACTCTTGCTGCTGTCGTGGATAAGCAGTGTGTTTAATCACTCGCTTACATGCTTGTGCTTTCTTGCACACCCATATGCAGATCTATGCCAGTAAATTATCTCAGGTATGTAGCTTAGATACAAAAAAAAATAATAATCTTCCAGTAACCAATATCCTGAAAAATATAACTTGCACAGATCGTTTTAGGCAATGATAGCTTTGGTTTATACTTAATTGTCCTGCTGCCCATTTCTCAATCTTTGCCTTTTTTGCAGAACCAATCCGCAGGCAGAACCTTCAACATCCAATGTGTTAATTTCATTGTTTATTGATACGTCAAATGGTATTCTAAGTATGGGTCGTCCTTGTGTGGTGTGGTTCTACCTGCCAGCTGCTTTAGTACTATAGCACACAGTAGTAACACCAAAGATGGATTAAGGCAAAATGAGACTCTGGGTAGGGTAGCAGCTATGTCCCCCAACCCTTCAATTGACATTAATAAGGGTTGTTTTAGGCACAAAGAAGCCACCATATTTGAATTATTTGTACAGACAATGCTTGCCCTATAAGACACAATCTAACTACAAGTGCATCCTTCCAGTTGAAGAGCCACAAAACGTCTCTACTTTGACCAATTTCCCTATCCCTCTGGTTTATTGCAGAAGCATGATTTTTTTTTTTTTTTAGCTGGGCCACTTTGCAATCCATTGGGTTATAGGCTCTTGCCTAGCTTTCCTTTTCGATGATCAGGCTCCAGGTAGAACCACAGAGCACAGTAGATGACCAGGCAACCAACATATCTGGAAGTGTGGCAGATGTTAAAGCTCCTGTGGCACCTTTGCTCTACAAGAGAACAAAGATTTGAGGCTGCATAAGTGGGCATAAGTTTGTTTGAAATTTCACTTTTTGGAAAAAATAAACGTACTTAGAATCACAACTGATGTATAATTAAATGACATGCTTTTTTCCCCATTACCTGAGATATTTGTTCTTTACCGGACTTAGGTGTATGATTATTAAACAGCGATGTTTCCTGCCTTTACGCATCGTGGTCCTTCACGGCATAAAAAGATCTCAGAATAAAGTCTGTTTAATAACATTTTCACTTCTCTTCTCTGACTGAGAAAACAAAGTGAATTGCCACAATGTGTAGTAGAAGTGAGATTTAACCCTATGATCTCAGGGGCTCAAATACTCCTGAATGAAAAATAAAATTTAAAAGTTGACAAAATAACAGTTAAAAAAATAAATAAAAATAAACTTAAAGTGGTAGTAAACTCTGTTAAACCACTTGCACCTACAGATGAGCCTATAATAAGGCTTCCCTGTAGGTACCGTGAATATCTCCTAAACTTGCATAGTTTAAAGCTGGTTCACACAGGGGCAGCACGACTTGTCGAGCGACTCGGCAAAGCGATCTGCACACGACTTCAGAGGCGACTTGCCAAATGACTTCTGTATTGAAGTCAATGCAAGTCGCCCTGAAGTCATCCCAAAGTCGTACAGGAACCTTTTTCTAAGTTGAAACGACTTGAGTTGCTCCTATTAGAACAGAGCGTGACGAGTCGCCTAACGTGTCGCCCCTGTGTGAATCAGTTTTGAGAGTCAAGTATGTTTTTATTATGTTTAACAGAATAAAATAACATAAGTAATGACCAGATGTTCAATACAGAAGGCAGTACAATGTAAGTCACATATCCAGTACACTGTAGGGTATAATCCTGGGTGAAGTACTAACACATAGCTATCTCTCAGGATCAGGTGGTTAAAACCATTACTGCAGAGAGAACTATTAGAGTTGAAGAGTAAAACATCTGGGTAAACTTGCACAGTTCAGAAGATATTCAGAGTGCATGCAGCCGATTACATCACTGGCGCATACGCTCTTAAAGTCCGGCGGCTCCTGCGCGCATACGTGAGAGTGACGTCATCGTGCCCCTAGATACTCGTGTAGCCGGAGACCGCAAACTTGGAAGGAAGACAGGGGGAAGATGTCAACTGTTTCAGTGATGACATTAAGGCACTGGAGAGCTTCATTCTAAGGTAAGTCTATCTTTATGTTCTAGTATGCGATGCATACTAGTACATTATGCAATCGTCTTGCAGGGAATTTTTTTAAACCACCTGCAGTTTACCTCCACTTTAAAGTTAATATAAGACCTATGTGAGAGGAACCATTCATAAATGGTTTTTATTTTTTATTTATATCAATACCTATAACCATATCTCCCAACATTTTGAGATGGGAATGAGGGACACCTACTAACAAACGTATGTAGGCATAGGCCACACCCCCTGCCCCCTTAAAAGAGAATTAACACAAAAAAAGGTTATTTAAATCTACAAGAGCTTTTTTTTTTACCACTACTATTCTTTTATATTGGCTTTTAAAATGTACGAATGCAGCAATTTAGAAATCAGATGAAAGGTTTAGCACTGGGAAATACTTTTTGAAAAATAAAAAGTGTATTTTATATACAACTATATGGATCTGACCAAAATCGGGGACAAATGAGGAGAATTGAGGGACAAAAGGACATTGCTTAAAATCATGGACCGTCCCTCGAAATCAGAGACAATTGGGAGTTATGCTATAACCCAGTGTATTTATATAGCCATAAATATACTTGGTTGTCACCTAAATATCCTGATAAAAAACATAATTATTTATGAATGGTCCCTGTCACACACACACACACACACACACACACACATATATATATATATATATATATATATATATATATATATATATATATATATATATATATATATATATATATATATATGCATCCATCCAGCATTGTGCCCATCTGTAGCCCCCCTCTGCTCTCTTCCTGCTTTCACAGAAGTTTCTACAAGCAGTGGGAGCCAACGAGAGGGCGTGGCCAAGCCTTGCTGTGTATATCTATCGACATACACAGCCTGGCTCAGGGGCGTGAACCACATGGGTGCCCTCACAGCACATGACTTGCCAATGGGGCCATTCTGTACAATACCCTTGCACAAAGCCGGTAAGTATTACCTCTTTTTTATTTTAGGAAAAAACAGACACCTTAATATCACTTTAAGTGGCCAGCATTTGGATAGTTCTCATTACATATCTGTCATATTTAGAGCACCATAGTAAACTTCAAACATTATTTGTATTTATTATTGTTAATTATTGTTTTGGCAAAAACATAATGTATGTTAATTAATATGAATCTCGTCTTAAATGGCTGTTATGTACTGTATATTCATACACACACACACAGTCTTCCAATGAAAATAAGTAAAACTGCATATGAGTGTGCAAGCCGCTTGCCTTTAGTGAGTAAGAAAGAGTAAGTTACTGAACCAGCAGCACCTTTAGTTAATCAGGCCATTTTTTTTTTAAATTGCAGATATAAGCTTCTTAAATAAATACATAAAAGTTGCAAAAGAGTAAGTACAAAGTACAGCATCTGAAGCAACCCATCCAAATTCATTCTGTATAGATGTAACATCAGTAAAGTATATTCTGGTTGAACGCAATGCCTTTCTTCTCTCTGATTTTTGCATTGTGCACTGAATAAGCTCAAAAGTGTTTGTGGTTCTAGATTTTTCCACATAAGATGCCTTGTGTTTAAATAGGCATTGATAGAAAATGATGGGTAATTTGATAAATGGTAAATACTGATGATTAAATTGATAATTACAAACGGATGTGCTTTTATTTTTTATGGCAGCTTTTAAAAAGATAATCGATGGTATGTCAATCTAGATTGTGATGTCTTGAATATAGAATATAATATTCTGTGATAGATACAATTAAGTGAAAGTTTCTGTGATCTGTTACAATACTGTCACACAGTATTAGCATATACTATTGATATAATGTTCACTTATATTATCTATTTATCAAAACTGGTATACTACATATTAATATACAGTAAATGTTCATAATAGTAGGCTCCTACAGAGTTATGAGAACACTGATGTTTTGAGAGCTCAGTTAAAGATATTCTAGATAAACACTTAAAGTTAAAATCCAGCCACAAAGTTTCCTTTTTTGTATTAGATGATTCTTATATAAAAACATACAACATTGTAATATAACACATTTTCAAATAATGAAAACTGTTTGACTGAAGCAATGTAATGCCTTATATCAGTTCTTTTGAGATGCAGTAATGGATCCATGGGTATTACCTTCACTTAAAGCGGAGGTTTACCCTATTTAACATTCCATTCAGCATAATTCCAACATTTTACACTATGCCGTTTTTTTTTTTTTGCCGTACATACCGTCTTATTGTTGTTTTTCCACCCGGCTTCCGGGTTCTTACTCACGCGGGAGTAGGCGTTCCTATGCAGAGTCTAGATGATTAACTTCTTGTGAAATTGTCCCCCCGGCGCATAAGGCACGTCACGAGTTTTCCGAAAGTAGCCGAACTGCGAGTCGGCTCTGTATGGCGCCTGAGTTAAAGTGCCCCGTAAAGTTAGACAAATAGAACTGTTTGCCAAGTGTTTGGACAATCTTTCACATCATTTTGCCGTTCCAGGTGCATCAAAACAAAAAGTATGCAAAGTCTTATGCTCATCTTCTTTGAAAAGCAACTACAGCCTGGATATTAAAGCCTGTCCCCTGCCAGCATGCTGCAGAGAAGGACCCTTGCTTTTTTTGTGGCAGCAGTAATCACTATGCAGAGATCTGACACTCCCTCTGAGTGCTAAGTGAGTAGGGAATATTTGTTGCTGATCTGTGACAGCCCGTCCATTAGGGGCGCAGGGGGGGGGGGCTGCCCTCCTAATCTATGCACCCGGCCCCTAATCTACATGCAGGTCGCCAGACGCATGGATTCTATTCGTTTTTTTTTTTTTTTTTTAAGGAGCACATGATTAAAACCAGAGGCTTTAACTGGCTTCAAAAACGGTGGGCCCCGGGCGTAGAGCACTGTGCCCTGAGTGTGTGACAATATCAAATTAATTTTCGCTATTGTCTTCCTGATTCTCCTCCCAGCCAGGAAGCATGTGAGACCCAATTGGCTGAGAGGAGAAGCGATTGTATTGGCCTCCACGCCAAGGGCCAAGGGAAGGAGGAGGGAAGCCACAGAGGAGGAAGTCCCTGTAAAGCTTGAGATGCAGAGTAGGAAGAGACACAGGAAGGAGACAAAGCTTCCCATGATGGGGTAAGTGTGGGACCGACCGGAGGTTGGGGTGGTGGTGTAAGTGTGAGGCTGACCAACCAGTGGGGGGGCTGGGGGTGGCAACAGGATGTCATGTATGCTGCTCCCCCCCAAAAAAAATATACCGGGCCAGCTGCCACTGTTGCTGATTACAGAGAGATAGCTCTGACCCAGCAAGGGAAATGTCAGACCACTGCAGAGAGACCACTGCTTCAACAGAGAGAGCAAGGGTCCTTCTATAAAGCCAAGCCAGCAGGGGGACAGCTTTTCTTTACTAGCTATGGTTGCTTTCTAAGGAAAAAACACACTATAGTGCTGCACTTTTTTATTTTGATACAGCTGAAATTTATTTAGCTAATTTAAACTGAAAGTTTAACTGGGCTTTAAAAAAATGTTCTTTCATAAAGTAGAATTACTTTACAGCTGTTAACAAGTGAATACATGAGGGGTGCCAACTTTCCTTAAAGTGAATGTAAACCCTCCATACACCAAGTGAAGTGAACAGCCTCAGATGATACACAGAGATGAACCAAATCTCCCTACAAAGGTTTTACATTTATATCTGCTGTCTTCACATGTATATACTGTTTAGAAAGTTCAGACCGTGTTAGATTTTCTCCTCCTGGTTAACACAGAGTGTGATGTCTGGGCATACAGCCAAGATAGCTAACATTGCTGATTGGAGGAAAGGCACCCACCCCCTCTCATCATAGGCAGAGACCTCTCAGAGGTGTTTTGTAATAGGAACAGCTCCCTGCTAATCTATTTTAACTACCTCCCGGGACAAAAGATTTAGGCTGCTTTTGTCTAAAAAGTCAGAGAACTTGTCCGGAGTTATTAGGCTGATAACAGAGGAACAGTTCAGGAGAGAGCTACGGGACTTAGCTCATTGAAGAGGGATAACAAAATACTGCAGATATATGTGCCCAGCTCAGGTTTACATCCACTTTAATAAAAGCCCTATTATAGAGAGATGTTTATCCCCTAAATACCTATACTGACTAATATTCTGCCAAAGACCTATATTCACATAATCAAAAGCTCCTAAATGCCCCCCCCTAGCTACGTTCAAGGTAATGTAAAGATGGTAAGTCTGGGCAATCAGAGATCCAGAAGCCTGTCTTTAAAGAAAGTGATGACCCACCTTGATTTTAAAGTCTTTAGACTTTGGTAAGGTATCTTTGGATGGCATAGGCCTAATTTGGCTTTTCCAAAACCAGATTCCTCATAACCTCTGTAAGTAGTAATCTTGTGATACTATGTAATGTCCACACCACAATGTGTAGGGAATAGTATTGCATTGTGTAATGTAGACAATTTATATGATGGATATGAAGTTATATTGTGTTTAGTGCACACTGACTGTTTATGTATATTCTATGTCTCCTATATATAGTCAACAATAGCAGTCAGTTATAAGAGAAAAAGAATAGGTCACCTAGAATGTAAGAATGTGGAATCGCAACTGAATTTTCAGCACTTTATTGGACCTGCAGCACTTAATAAATTAACGGATATCATTTTTATATTATTAAAAGGAATTATTATACTGGGGATGCTCCCATTTTTGAGGGCTTTCTGTATTTTTTACTCTGTACTGGTAAAAACACAAAGATTAGTTCACTTAATGCACTATTTATAGCACAGGTCAAATTTTATAGCTAAACAAGGGCTTAACGTTTTGTGATCACATTATTTTTACAATGACGTTTTATAGTTGGACAGAAGCAGGACTGCTTCTAATGTTTTCTCAAACAGAAATATTTGATGATACGAGGTCTGATTGCAATTTAGGGTTTGACATCTTAAACACTAGAAGCAAAAAACATTGGTTGTGTGTCTGGCCAAAGACCAGTATTATGTATGACTTACAAAAAACTAGAAACTTACTGCTTTTTCTTTCTACACATATGAAACTTTTACTATTCGGGTCTGTCTTCCTGGAGAAAGTTACAGTAGGCCAGCACTTTATTAAAGGGCAGTGGGTAGATTCTTGTAAGTACCAAGAAAGACAAAAGAGAGAATATCTTAAAATATCTCATCACTTTTAAAACGTACTGTATGATAATGCTAAATGTGATCCGCTTGTAATGTGTGCTTGTTTTCTAGAAATAAACGTGTCACTTTAGAAACAGTAAGTTATCGCTGTCCTTTTATTTATGTGAATTGCATTTCATTGACCTGTCTTGAATTTCAGATAGCCATTCTCTTTGAGATCTTTATGTCATGTGCCTCATTAACCTAGTCACCTCTAGGCATAACTATTTCATATTACTATGTACCAAACAGATTTGCATGGAAATTAAACCTCAGACAATTTTGACGTTCAATCATTTTTTTCATTAGAAGATTGTTACAAAATTTCATTTTTTCATGTTTTCTGTCTTTTATAAGTTTTTACAATAGGATAAAAAAAAAATTACAGAACACTATGCATTTTTTTTTTTAAATGGCAGTTTTCATAGTAATAATAATAATTGATAAAAGAAAGGGAAAACGCATGTGTATAGAGTCCATGGGCTGCACACCCCAAAGGATGCAAAAACAAAATGGAAAGGTCCCCCAGGGAGGTTTTTTTTAGCGACATAATGTATTCAATTCAAGAGATATTAAATGGATTAAAATATGAGGTGGTGGCTAAAATAATTATAATGATCCGAAGACCCTCACAAGAAATCACCCGTTCCTTCAAGCGGAAGCCAGCCAAAAAGGGCTTACAAGGAATCACATGTGTGGACCATCAGGGAAAGCACTACGTGTCAGCGGTGTTCCCTGATCACAACTAGACGGTGCATGGTGCTGTGCACATATGCGGCTTTGGCCCCTGCGTTCTGGCATCATGACGTCACGCAATTGGGATAGGGGTGACGGCAGTGGCCAGAGCGGAAGCTCACAGGAACGCCGAGGGAGCCACAGGATGTCTGCTATTTGGCCAGTGGCGGCTGGTGCTCAAAATTTTTTGGGGGGGGGGCGCAAAGGAAAAATAAAATTGCAGTCTCACTGTGCCCAAACGCAGCCACTGTGCCCAAACGCAGCCACTGTGCCATGCCATCAAACACAGCCACTGTGCCATCAATTTGCACCACTGTGCCATGCTATCAAACACAGCCACTGTGCCATTAATTTCCACCACTGTGCCATGCCATCAAACGCAGCCACTGTGCCATCAATTCGCACCACTGTGCCATGCCATTAAACGCAGCCACTGTGCCATCAATTGTCACCACTGTACCCTTTAATGGTCGCCGCTGTGCCAATGGTCGCCGCTGTGCCAATTGTCCCCACTGTGCCCTGTAAATTGCTCTCTCCCCCCCCCCGCTCGGCACTTACCTTTACTGGAATCAGGCATCCACGTCCCACGATGTCTTCTCCCGCCCTCGATGACTGACAGGCGTCTCAGCCAATCAGGTTACCGGTAGCCAGAACCAGCCAACCTGATTGGCTGAGACGCCTGTCATCTTATCCAAGGAGCGCACAGTCTGTGCCTCTTTTGCTTCGCCCCAGCTGTGATAACTGTATATTTAATGTCTTTGGAGCTGCTGGCCACCCTGGCCATTACTTTGATATTAATCTTGTATGTCTGAGGCCTCGTACACACGATCAAATCTGTCTGCTGTCAGCAGACAGATTCGATCGTGTGTACGGCCGAGCCGACGGATTTGGCCACACGACAGATTTCAAAGCATGCTTTGAAATCTATCGGGTGGGAATCCGTCCGCCCGACATGTCGTCCCGCACCGCCGCCGCACCGCCGCTGAATGGATTCGGCGCATGCGCGGAAGTGTTTTACTTCCTGGTGCGGTGACGTGGCGGCGTCAACGTCACCGCCACGTCACCGACACGTCAGCGCGCCGTCTGCTGGCGGGGATTTTGGTTTGCTCATGTGTACACGCGAGCAAACCAAAATCCCAGCAGACAGATTTGTTCAAATCTGTCGGACAGACAGATTTGAACAAATCTGTCTGCTCGTGTGTACGAGGCCTAACATTCTTTCTGAATCTGAAAAATCCTAGAAGGTCTTCTCAGCTAAAAATGTATAAGAATTTTGAGGTTTGTAATTCCTAAAAACAAAAATATGTTTGTAATAAAGTATATATAACCCAAAACCATAAATATATACATCAACGTGTTGGAGTTTTGGTGTGGTAGCTGCATTTATGTTTTTTTTTAAGCGTCCTTTGCTTTATTTTGACCTGGTAATCCTGCAAATAACACTTCCTGTCCCTAGGTGGCTACATCCCAGGTAGCAAGCAAATGAGCTGCAAGTTTGAAAATGACTTGCTAGGCTACTGCTAGACTTACCAGATCAACTTCCTTTACAAACATTCTGCAAGTCTGTTGCAAGTTCTGGTTCAGTTATGTTGTGCAATAGTCGTCCCCCCACAGGGGTCGCTGTGACTTTCAGAGCTCTTGCTGTAGACTCACCACTGCAACTTTGCTTTTGCTCGAAAATTACCAGGCAAAATTGCTACAAATTGGATAAGTGTCAACTAGAACTAGTGCTTCAAGTGCTCTGCAAGTGTACAGCTGGCCAGTGAAAATGTGCAGCAAGTTAACAAGATTTACAATTTGAATTGTTTGAAAATTCTTAGATTAAAAACCTCCAAGGCAGCAGAACATTAATAAAAATTAAGTATATATATATATATATATATATATATATATATATATATATATATATATATATATATATATATATATATATATATATATATGGAGAAATTTAGTAAGAAGTGTTAATTTAAAATTAGAAATGTAATATGTATTTATCATTAAAACCAGTAACTCGTGAAGGAGAAACCTTTTCTCCCCTTATTTTTTAGGTTTCTCCTTTATGAGTTACTGTTTTTTTTTCCTTTCGTTTCACATCAGACTAGACCCAAGGTACCGCCCGTATAGCCAGCTCACGGACCTTTCCGCCCTTCGCTTACCATTGTAGTCATTGCATCATTTGTGGATCCCTTTACCTTCTTTTTATTTCAATGACTATAACATTTTTTTTTTTTTTTTCATACAGGCTCGATTTAACATGTGGCTTTTCCCCCTCTTCTCCCTCCCTCCATCTCGTGATTCCACCATCTCTCCCACCCAAGTGTACCCCCTAGGTTTAAATCTATTTCCTCCTCCATATTCATGGTACTCTTAGGCCTCGTACACACGATCGGACATATCCGATGAAAACGGTCCGCGGACCATTTCCATCGGATATGTCCGATCTGGAGTTTGATCCGATGGCGTGTACACACCATCGGATCAAATTCCCCGCCGCCGGACGGCGCGGTGACGTGGCGGTGACGCGGCGGTGACGTTGACGCCGCCACGTCACCGCCACGTCACCGCACCAGGAAGTTAAACACTTCCGCGCATGCGCCGAATCCATTCGGCGGCGGCGCGGCGGCTGTGGGGGACGACATGTCTGCTGGTAAGTGTACCAACCAGCAGACATGTCGGCCGGACAGATTCCCACCGGATAGATTTCAAAGCATGCTTTGAAATCTGTCGGGTGGAGAAATCTGTCCGCTAGCCCATACACACGAGCGGAGATGTCTGCTGAAACGGTCCATCGGACCGTTTTCAGCGGACATATCCCCTCGTGTGTACGAGGCCTTAGATTTTCTGCAAAACTCCAGTTTTTTTTTAATTCTCTCCATGGTCCCTACTTCTTGCGTATATCCTCGCTGTCATCCACCCCTCCAGGTTTCCTCCCTATATAGATAACCTCTTGCAGTCATACCAATAGCACTGTTCAAATGTATTAAAGTACACGCATCTGCAGAGATTACATCATTGGCGATACCAAGCACGATGATTGGCCGCGGCAGCACACCCAACTGGTATTTATTTTTATTTTTTTTCACATCAGACTTTACCTTGTCCAGAGAGTCACTCGTGTTTACACAAGTAGAGAAGCCGTTATCTCCACTCTGGTAATGCATCATTTGTGAATTCTCTATTTTATTTATTTATTTATTTTTAATTATTTATTTAATTTGTTTATTTTTTTTATTTTTTTCCCTTTCTTTTCTTTAATAGATCATCACTTCCTTCCTTTAGTCTCTCTTTATCTACTCTCCATCCTATCTTCGTCTATTTCTACCCTCACCCCCTCCCTACCCCCCCCCACTCCCCCCCCCTGTAGTTTGTTTCTATCTCTATTCAGACATTTTCAGTATATAACCTTGCGTCTCCTTATAGTTCTTCCATTGTTTCCATTTTCTCTTGTGTTTTTCGAGTTCGCTGTTATCACTACTGCTTAAATACTCCAGTTTGTTATAGTTATCAATTCTCGCGAACCATTCTTTTATGTCTGGTTTATTTGGGTTTAGCCAATTTTTTGGGATTAGTCCTTTAGCGGCATTTATTAACTGCGGGAGCAGGGTTTCTTTTCTTCTGTTCCTAGGTCCTTTTCTGTCGTGAAACAGACATGCGTAGATATTATTGTCTAGTTCTTCCTGGGTTATTTCCTTTACGATTAGTTGGATTTCCTTGCAGTATTCTATTATTTTAGGGCAGCTCCACCAGATGTGCAGGGTTTATCCTGTCTGTCCACAGCCTCTCCAACATAGCGAAGAGTTGTCTTTGTTTAATTTATGCATTGTTTCGGGTGTTCTGTGCCATCTAGTGATGCACTTATAATTCATCTCGATGGTATTCATGTCTGTTGCAGAGTTGTGCACTGCCGCTATAATTCTTCCGAGTTGTAGATCTTCGAACCCTTCGTTTATTTCTTGTTCCCATTTTTTTATAAATCCCGGTTTGTCTTGTGACTCCATATCTGTCAGTATTTGATATATTTTTGATGTTACGTGTTTTATTGGCGTTTGTATGGCGCATAATTTTTCGATTTGGGTTAGGTTTCCTCCCTCTCTTATTGGTGTAGGCATAGATTTTATCAGGTGTTGGAATTGTAAATATTCCCATTGATTGATGTCCCATCCAAGTTCTTCTTTTATCTTCTGAAATGGTTTAATCTTCCCCTTTTCTATAATGTCCTTTATTTGTGCTAATCCTATTTTATTTCCCAATCGTGTCTCTTTTCCCTGTAAAAAAAAGTTAGTACTCGTGAGTGGTATTAGAGGTGAGTTGTAGGTCCACTTATTCTGTTTGTGCAGGGTGTCCCATGTTTGAAAAACATTTGTGGTTATTCCATGTATCTTTTTACCCAGATCTCTATATTTGTAAGGTATCTATATATTTTTATGTAGTGACAATGAAACTGATGGCATACAGGGAAATAAGAGGAATGGGAGTCTGGAGAATAAATGAAGATATATTAGAAGAGCAAGAAACAGAGAAGATAATTGAAGAAGAAATAGAAATGTACTTCCGGAACAATGACACCCCAGACTTAAGTAAGGCAACTGTATGGGAAGCGCACAAGGCCGTCATAAGAGGTCAACTAATAGCCATAGGTGCCAGAAAAAAGAAAGAAAGGGAAAATAACATCAAAAAGATCCTGAAAGAAATATATGAATTAGAACATAAAAAAGATCAGAAACCTGAAACCCAGTGCGCCTTAATGACTAAAAGAGAAATCCTGAAAGACCAACTGGAAGAAGAGACAAGGAAGGAATTCTATAGGATGAAAAAGGAGCATTATATAGGAGGGAATAAACCAGGAAAATTTCTTGCAAAAATGTTAAAACATAAAAAGGCGTTAAACTTTATAGAAAAAAATCAAAAATATAAGAGGTGAAATAGTGAACAAAACAGACGATATAGCGGAGGCATTCCATACATATTATAGCACCTTATATGCAATTGGAAAGGACAATGCACATAACGAGGAAAAAAAGAGAAGGGAGAAAATTCAAGAATATCTAAACTCCGCGAACCTGCCAAAGTTACAAAAAGAACGTCTGATAGCACTAGAAATGGAGATCACACAAGAAGAAATAATAAGAGCACTTAAAGAAACGCCCAATAGGAAAAGCCCGGGACCTGATGGATTTACCATTAAATATTATAAAAAATTCCAAAAATTGCTGGTCCCGAGACTATGCGACTACTTTAATCAAACAGGAGAAGAGACAGAAATGCGACCCGAATCCTTACTAGCACACATCACTATAATACCAAAACCTGGGAAAGATAAGACCATATGTTCCAACTACCGGCCAATCGCATTATTAAACATGGATACTAAATTGTACGCAAAAATCTTAGCCACTAGACTTAAAGACCTAATGCCAGATTGGATTAACGCAGACCAAACCGGATTTGTACCAGGACGAGAAGGCCGGGATAATACCCTAAAAGCGATACTATTAATGCAAAAAAATGATGCCGTAAAGCCCCAGCTCTACTACTCTCAATTGATGCTGAAAAAGCGTTTGATAGGGTGGACTGGGGATTCATGACAGAAACCCTGCAACACCTGGGGATAGGGCCAAGATTTAGACATTGGGTACAAAATTTATACAACGGACCAACGGCAATGGTGAAGGTCAATGGTAAAGTCTCCGCCCCCTTTGAAATGTTTAGTGGCACCAGACAGGGCTGCCCGATTTCTCCGTTGCTATATATATTAGCACTCGAACCTTTCCTGGCAACCTTACGAAACAACCCCAGAATAGAAGGGGTAAAAATAGGAGTAGAAGAACATAAAGTTGCAGCATACGCCGACGATATTCTAATGTTCATAACAAATCCAGCTCCAACTTTACTGGACATCGCTAAAGAAATAAACTATGGAGAACTCTCTAACTTTAAAATAAATCCTAGAAAGACGGAAATTTTGAACATCGGTGTGGGAAAAAAGGAAGAGTTAGCCTTACAAAAACAACATACATACGCATATGTAAAGGAGATGAGCTATCTGGGGATCAGGCTGACACCCACAATAGAGGGCCTGTTCCTCGCTAACTTTATTCCTTTGCTAAATGAGGTGAAAATAGATTTAAGAAAAAACGCTACTAAAGCTCTCTCATGGATTGGAAGAATCAATGCCTTTTAAGATGGTGAACTTACCAAAAATAACATACAAACTCCAGGCGCTGCCCATAAAAATCCCTCAAAGTTTTTTTAAGATCATGAAATCAATGCTGATAAAATATATCTGGAACAACAAAACCCCTAGGATAAACTTCAAAACACTCACAAGAAATAAAAAAGGTGGTGGATTAGCAGCACCAGATATAGAGAGATATTATAAATCTATAATAATAGCACGAATGGTAGAATGGGGAAATAAACACAAAGAAAAAGACAAAAAATGGATAAGAATAGAAAATAGTTTAAGTAATACAGCACCCAACTGGTATTTAAGACGTATGGTGTACCAAGATGGCGTGCCTCAGATGATGTCTGTATGACGAAACGTGTAAGGCGGGACCAATTTGTTATGTTATACGTCACTTCCAGGATTTTTGGTTTCTGATACACTAGCCGTGGAACGCACGCTCTAAGTCTAGTGAGCGCGGCTTCCCTGTTTTGTATCACCCAGTCAAGCGTTAGAGTTAATTTTAACTTATTTAAATAAAATACCTAGCCTGTTTCAATATCACACTATGGGGATCTTTTTATATTAATATATATGTGGATACCTGGCCGGAGTTTACATTGCAGAGAAGGAAAAGTTTCTTTCACATCATTACATGTGGATGGATCTGCTTACCTGAATGTGAGGAGGATATCGTGCATGTGGGATTTTTATGTGTTGGAGTGGATTCCTGTTTAATGCTTTTTACCCCTGCAGGGGTGAAGCACTCTGGTGAGTGGGAACACATAAGGGGAGCACGGAACAGTCACTACAAGCAATTTTTCTGTCAAAATGATTTTTCGCACATACTGTCAGGCCGCGTACACACGAGGGGATATGTCCGCTGAAAACGGTCCGATGGACCGTTTCAGCAGACATCTCCGCTCGTGTGTATGGGCTAGCGGACAGATTTCTCCACCCGACAGATTTCAAAGCATGCTTTGAAATCCATCCGGTGGAATCTGTCCGCCCGACATGTCTGCTGGTTAGTACACTTACCAGCAGACATGTCGTCCCCCACCGCCGCCGCCAAATGGATTCGGCGCATGCGCGGAAGTGTTTTACTTCCTGGTGCGGTGACGTGGCGGTGACGCGGCGGCGTCAACGTCACCGCCGCGTCACCGCGCCATCCGGCGGCGGGGAATTTGATCCGATGGTGTGTACACGCCATCGGATTAAACTCCCGATCGGACATATCCGATGGAAATGGTCCGCGGACCGTTTTCATCGGATATGTCCGATCGTGTGTATGGGGCCTCACAGAAATATTTGGATGAAGCACATGTCACTTTGGATTTTCTATGGACTTTTTTACAGTCGATTTATTTAAGTTTGGTTTATTATTATGACCAAGTTGGAGTATTAACACAGCAATAATTTTGCAATCAGCACTTATTTGAAAGCACATGTCACTTTATTTTTGCACAGCAAATTAATCATTTGAGAGCACTTATATGAGTATGTTTATTTAATTATATATAGGTTAGCACACACATATATTCCTTTACTTGCACATACAGGGTTTTCCCTGAAGGTACTTGTCCATTGAAGAGCGCCACCTTCCCTTTTTTCTAAATTTATTCCATTGGATTTCACTTAGGTGAAATATTCCAAAGGAAGGCAGTAGTTCCATCATCCTAAGCACGGATTTGTATATATACACACAATCAGCTAATGTCACCCCAGTGCTGAGGGAAAGGAGCAGAGGAGGGTCAAACAAGGAGGCTGTGGAGGCAACAGATATCCTTCTTATCACCTGATTATGTCATTGGTTGTTAGGATGCCAGTGTCTAGTCGTAATAGTGCATAATGAAAACCTGTGGCTTTGTGTTACTAAAGGGCAGGCTTGATCCACTTGCTGGCTTGTATACAATTTTCTTAGGGCATTTTTCTAAGGCACCCCTGAAGAAACTTCAAGTACCCCTAGGGTGCCTGGGCACCCTGGTTGAAAAGGGCAAATATAGTAAGCGGGGAAATTGGTAGTTTACAGAAGCTATCTAGGAAGGTAGATATTCTTTGGTGCAGCTCACAGGAAGTGACAAGGACTTGGCATTTCTGGAAAGATCAATAGATATTTTCTGAAAATGTTTTTAGCTATGAAAAAAAAAAGACAAAACAAATACAAAGGACTGTAATCTGCAATATATTGCATTTTGTTCTGTGGTTTGGTTACCCTTTACATTTTAGAGTAAGTGTACATAGGAGTACTAACAACTAATTAATAATGTGAAAAAAAAAATTGTTCTATATCTACTGACTACTAAACCATTATGTTCGGCACTTGCTTCTCTGACTATGTTTAAAGCTTTCCTGCTGCCTGTCTTTAAATTCAGATATACTTGTATTATGGTCAGTTACACTATTGTCACAATTGGCATTGCCAAAGAGAGGTCGCTGAAGGACCAGTTCAACATTTTGCTGTAGGCCCAAAGGAATTGTAGTTATGCCTCTGCCACGCAGGAAATTGTATAGAGCACAGGTTTTCAGCCACTGGTATTTGTATTCCATAGTTACATAGTCAGGTTGAAAAAAGAAACAAGTCCCTCCAGTTCACCCATTCCAGTGGGTATTATTTAAAGTTTCAGGAGGTATGTTTCCTTAAAGGTGACCTGTGCTGAGGAAAACATGTTGGCTGACTCACTAACCCAGAAATGAGGTAAAAGTGGTTACCTGGTAAACAATAGTCTTTTTGAAAATACACTTTAGTAGGTTGGGAAATATAGAAGATCCTTACAACTGACCACAGTACAACCCAAATTTCTAATTGAAAAACTCTCTATATACAAATGCTAATGGACGTTTGACAACTTCTGTCATTTTTGGTGCTTAACCAGTTATGATACATCTCACATCTATCATACTGGCAGACCATTCATGAGGTTTGAAGGCCTTTGTAGAGGCTTAAAAGTGGACCTATGTTAAATAGATCAGTGTACTTTATATATGTGCATCATGGTCTGTTTGCTTTAAGGCCCCAAATCAAGTGAAATACAATTTACCTGGATGAGCGAGTTAAAGAAAAAAATACACTGGGAGTGAGCCCAGTCATGTGGCTTGTTTCTCTAGCCATGGAATCTTAAGCAACATTACAGAGAGAACTCTGTGGGACACCACATGCTCCACACCAAGCCCTGTATTTTAGGCATGGGATATAAAGTGTTTGTATAGGGAGAAGAAAAGAGAGGTAAACCCTCTATAGTTCTGTATGCTTCCTTGATTGTGCTTAGTTACCTTATGGTTGTGTACTTGGTCTAGTTAATGTTTTTTGTTGTTTCTATTTATATTTAGAGAATTAGAGAGAGTGACTTAATATCACGTCTCCTTGGATGTTGTCAGGACTATTTGGACGAATTCTTGTGGCTGCTCCTGGTAGTGCACTATTTTTTTAAAAACTTTGTAAGTCTTAGTGGATCCAATCAGTTTTTCATTTAACTATATATTTTATTTAATGTGACGGATGTAGGTGGGACACACTTCTCATTAAGCTTGTATGTGTCTTTTTCAGCCCGTTTTCTTTCTCCTCTCCTATGGAGACGCATCTCTGGCCCTACTATTTTGGTGCATTGGACTATTAGACAAGTCGGTTATCCATCTGCATTGCTAGTGCCAGCCGCTCTTCCCCTTTCTTTCCCTCTTCTCCCCATCCTTTTCCCTGCCTTGATCCCCTCCCTATTTGTTTCCATTTTGCCCCCTCCTTCCTCCCCCCCCACCTCCAGGTCTGGATATCCATTCTGATACATAAGGTCAGCACAATGCACACATGCACCTGTATAAATATATTGATGTATTTTTATTATATATGCCTTTTGTAATATGTAACTTTTTCTATTAATAGAGCTGATTTCAAACTCTCGTTCTCAACCTAGCCCCTGACGAAGCCGGAATCTAGGCAAAATATATTGGGCTTAACATCTCTCTGGTTGTGACCGTCTGTAATACGCTCTGCATTTGTAATCAGGATTTACAGCTGCCTGGTTTTATTCTTAACCATATCCTACTTAATTGCCCTAATATGTGTTTTTTGTATTACATTTTGTGATAATTATTTTTCTATTAAATGCATTATTAAAAATTACTATTGTATGTTGTGAATAAGCACCGATATAGCACCGATATAGTCTCTTACTGTCCATACCATAAAATGGGATATAAAGTGTTGGCTGCGGTGCTAAGCAATACTGCGTTATACAGTAGAGTGTATTAATATCTGTGCTTCATTATGAATTAATATCCAGTGGAAGGGGATAATAATATCTGCACTTCGTTTTGAATTGTCCCCTAAGTTATATACAGTAACTGCTCTGATGGTTAAGGGTCTTCTGAGTCCCCACTGGAGAAGAAGCTATACCTGAGGATCTGCAGTGCATAAATCTCCTTACTTCATTGATTTTGATCCAGGTAGGTGTCAGAAATCACCATCCTACACTGCTTCCTGATCCTTCTACCCAATGCGATGCTGTTACCCTCTGTGTGATGATTCGTGTCTTCTTAACTTTCTCTGCTGCCTCATAATGCCATTTTCTGTGCTTTTGTCTGTGAACCTGTGGCTCCTGCTCCTCTACCATGATGGCTTCCACTACACCAAGACAGTGGGAGGTGAGACATGGTAAGTCAGTCCCGGAAACATTTTCAGCTGCAGGGAACCTACAGGCAATGCTGGTGACCAGTTCTTAGCTTTCTGCTTGACTTTTTTGAGGCTTGGCTTTCACAATTTTTTTTTTTTTTTTTCATTTAAATTTAAGTTTATTATAATAAAATAAAGAGCATACAGAGTAATAAACGTAATACAATAAATGCATCAGGAAACATTGTGTTGACAATTATAGTAGTAAACAATAGATTACATTTCTTAACTAGATTTCCCCCTCTCCTCCCTCCCCCCCCCAATGTCCCAACTATATACCTGGTAAGTTTAACATGGGAGTGTAAACGTGTATAATCAGGAGTGATGGGAATCAGTAGAGGTAGCGACAACATTTTAGGGCTAAAATTCCCTGTTTACTAAGCAATCTATAAAACTTTTATTATAAGCTGAGATCATAAAACTAAAATATATGTAAGGAATAAATCATACCGAACCGTGGAGAGGATAGGTTTCCGGGGACATCCCCTCCCCCCGACACCCCCACCGGGAGCAATCTGTGTTGAGGAGGGGGGGCAGCCCCCCCCCAACCAGCCCCCCCTTGATGACAAAAAAATTGGATCCAAATGTTGTCCAGAGAAACATCTCTCAATCAACTCTTAACTTATAAACCTAAAAGGAGACAAGGAATTTAATACATACATCCAGTTAAACTAAATCAGCACTACCTGAGACCAGTGGAGAATATGATATGTAATGAATATCTCCTGTTCAAGAGAAAAAATAAGAATAAAGAAAAGAGAGGGGGAGAAGGAGGAAAGAGGAAGGAGAGTAAAGGGAAAGGGAGGGTGGGCCTACCTGCCATAGGATTACATCAGTCTGAGTCCAGAGCCAAAACTAAACTTACATGTTGTGGGAGATTCCCATGTAAATCAACCAAGGTTCCCAAATTTCAGTGAACTGGGTAGAGGTATCTAACATAGAGTTAATTTTTTTTTCCTGTTCCATAATCCATGTAACCTTTCTCTTCATGTGTAAAATGGAAACAGACGGTTTCTTCCATGCAGCCGCTAAAGTGATTCTGGCGCCAGTCAGTATAAATAGAATCAGCTGTCTAATGTCCTTGAAACTCTGTGGTATTAGACCATTCAATAAGGCTATTGCAGGAGATGGATGGAGGTTACAACCGGTAACTTTCCTGATAATCTGGAATACCCTGTTCCAGAAACCCCGTATCCTAGGGCACTCCCACCAAGTATGGATCATGGTGCCTATTCCTTGAAAACCTCTAAAGCATAGTGGTGAGGATGACGGATACATGGTGGCCAATTTGAATGGGACCAAGTACCATCTAGTGAAAATTTTTATATTAGCTTCAATGAGGGATGGACTCTTAAAACCCTTAAGAGATCTAGAGTAGTTTTTTTGCCAGTCCACCAAGTCCCAGTCCTCTTGAAGCTCTCTTTCCCAAGCTAGCATATGAGGTAATTTTTATGTTATTTGATGCAAGAGATTTGTAGATGATTCTATTCTGAGCTTGTTCGCATTTGTGTTCATATGGGGTCAAAAGGCCAGAAATTGTTTTATCGTTCCAAAGTTTCTGAGCAAAGGTATGTATTTGGTGTAATCTGGATCTTTCAGAGGGGGGGGGGGGGGCAAAGGTTGTCTATAAGGAATTGCTCAGGAAGAGGACCTGTGTGTTGAAAGAAACGACCAATGCGGTACACCCCCCTATCAAGCCACCATTTGAAGGAGTCCACTTCCGTTTTGGGGCAGAAAGATGGGTCGAGAAAGATACTTGACAAAGGTTTGCCTCTAGAAATTAAGAGTGGATTGCTTTTAAGTGAATCCCATAATACCAATGCTTGTGATAGGGTGGGGGATAGTATAGGGGGTCTACTTTTAGGAGCGCGCCACATGAGTTCTTCGATTGTGGATAATGGGGAAGCCTGTTCTTCTATTTCTATCCAATCTGGGCGATCATTTCCAAGGTAAACCTCCGATAATTGCGCTAACCTCACGGATTGATAATACCATAACAAGTTTGGCACTCCTAGACCTCCCTGTTCAGGTAAGTTAAACAGACTACGAGAGGGAAGATGGGGTCCCTTTTTGTTCCAGATAAACTTGGTGATTTTACCTTGAAAGGATTTTAGATGGCTTTTTATTATCGGGATCGGAAGGGATCGAAAAAGATATAGAAGTTTCGGGAGGAGAGTCATCTTGGTAGAATTAATTCTGCCGATCCAGCCTATTTTCTGCGCTCCCCATTCGGTAAGGTCCTTCTCGAGTTTCCTATACATAGGAGGGTAATTGGCTAAGTATAAATTCTGGAAATTTGGGGTCAGGTTGATACCTAAATAGTTAGTAGACGTAGAGTCCCATTTGAAAATATATTTGTTTCTCAAGAGGGACACTGTGGGTTCTGAAAGAGAAATATTAAGGGCCCTAGATTTAGGCATGTTTACCGTGAGACCCGAGACTTTAGAGAACTCGTCTAGCAGGGAGAAATTTTCCGGAAGGGAGGAGATGGGAGAGGTCACGAAGAGTAGCAAATCATCTGCTAATAATGCGCATTTGTGTTCTTTTTTATTACAATGAACTCCCCTGATATTCACGTTATCTCGGATGGCTATGGCCAGAGATTCAATAACAATAGCGAATATCAGGGGAGATAAAGGGCAGCCCTGTCTTGTGCCTCTTTGGATATTTATAGATTCCGAGAATATGCCTTGTAACCGGATTTTAGCTTCAGGGGAGGAATAGAGAGCGGAGATGATTCCTAAAAATTTAGAACCAAACCCCCAACGATTCAAAACAGAAAACAAAAATGGCCAAGATACTGAATCAAAGGCTTTCTGGAGATCAAGTGAGAGAAGCATACCTCTTTGTCTAGTGCTTCCAGACCACCCCGAGTACATTAAAGAGATAAGATCAATAGCTCTCCTGATCTGGTCCGGGCCTTGTCTCCCTGTGATAAAACCTACTTGATCTTTGGATATGTATTGACCTAAAAAGGCAGACATCCTATTAGCTATTATTTTAGTAAGTATTTTTAGGTCGTTATTAATGAGGGATATCGGTCTATAGTTCTCTACTAGGCTATGATCTTTATCGGGTTTCGGTATCAACGAAATATAGGCCAAATTAAGTTGTTTATCTATAGGGGAGCCCTCAGTCAAATGATTGTAAAATCGTGCTAGGTAGGGTGATAGAATGATAGGAACTGTTTTGTAGTAAGACCCTGAGAATCCATCAGGGCCAGGAGCTGTGTTTAATTTTAGGTTTTTGATCACTGACATAACTTCCTCAGCTGAAATGGGTGCCTCCATCAACTCCTTGTGAACTTTTGTCAACCTGGGAAGATTCAGGCTGTTCAAATATTCACCTATTTTGTCCGAAGAAAAGTTACTATCCTTAGCGTAGAGCTTGGAATAGAAGTCGTGGAAGGCCCCCATCGCCCGCCGAGGATTTAGGGTAAGGGTACCATCTGCCATTTTTATCTTAGGGATGGTTCTCGATTTAAATCTGGGAGATAGTTTGCGTGCTAGCATTGGACCTATTTTATCCTTTAAATGGTAGAACCTGGCACCTGTCCATTTTAGATCATTTTCTGATTTTGCTGTCAGAGCTAGGTTTAAGGCCGATCTAGCAGCGTCAAGATCGTGGGTGGGAACACTGAGAGGGTCTAATTTATGTTTTCTACGTGACTCTGAGTAGGTCTCTTCCAATTTCTCTATGGTCAATTTCTTTTGTCTTCTAAGTTTGGCTGCAATTTGTATTATTTTTCCCCTAACTGTAGCTTTATGGGCAGCCCATAAGGTTTCGGGGGATATATCTTTAGTATCGTTAATTTCAAAATATTCCTTTATGGATTGTTCAATTTCTGCCATGAGAGTGGGATCTTTTAAGATCAACTGGTTAAGTGTCCAGTGAGACATTTTATGAGTTGTGTCCTCTTTTCTCAAGGTTAATAGAACCATGGAGTGGTCTGACCAAGGGACATCCTTTATAGTGGATTTAGAGGCTGCTGGGACATGATGGTTGGATATTAATATATGGTCTATGCGGGAGTACGATTTGTGAGGATTAGAATAGTGGGTGTAATCTTTAGTTTTCGGAATTAATTCTCTCCAAATATCGGTCAATCGGGATTGATGAAGCATGCGAGCTACTTGTGTGCTAATTTTGGTTGGCCTTATGAGTTTATTATTATTTGGTTTGGATTTATCTAAGCCCGAATCGAAAGCCAGGTTGGAGTCTCCTCCCATGATAATGATGCCCTCCATAAGAGGATGGAGGACCTCAAGCATCTAAGAGAAAAACTTCTTCTGTCCCCTATTGGGGGCGTAATAGGAGACAACGTGTATAGCTTCTCGTCAAGAGTTCCTTTTATCAAAATAAATCTGCCTTCCGGGTCTCCATATTCCTTTAGTAAATTAAAATTACAAAATTTGGATAACAAGATAGCCACTCCTTTCGTCTTGTTTTCCGTGTTGGATAAATAGAATACTGGGAAGTGTAGGAATGAGGGGGAGTACCGCCTTGGGAAGTGTGTCTCCTGCAGGAGCACTATATCTACATGAAGCGCCTTGTATGCCTGGAGGGCTTTTCGTCTTTTAATAGGAGAGTTCAACCCCTGGGTGTTGTGTGTCACAACACGCAGGGGTTTAGTAGTGTTATTTGAGCCAGCCATGGGTCGTAAAGAGTGTTATGGACAGATCGTGTCTTGCAGACTGAGTCCATAGCTCAGAAGACACCTGTGATGGCAGGTAGGCCGGGAGGGAGGGTGGGAAGGTAAAGGGGGAAAAGAAGGGGAGAATAGATACATGGAAATAAAGGCAAAAATGGTAACAACAAAGCACGATGTAGTATTGCAAAAGGTCAAACCATGACCCAGATTGAAGGAAGGGAAGTTTGCTCCTTCCTTCAATCAAACAGAATTTATTAGAGTAGTCCATTTAGAGGACTAACTTCCTACTTGTCAGGGCGACAAAGTGTCGCTCCAAGAAGTAGGTTGAGGCTCAGGGCCTCACCGCCAGCTGTCAGCGACAATCAAAAAGTTCATGAATTAAATTTTGAAAAACAAAGGGTTGATCCCCCAAAAATAACAATTGAAGAGATAGTACCTTCCCCCCAAAAAAAAAAAAAATGTTTTAATACCATAGGAAAAAATAAAAATTGTAGAACCATATGGGTAAGTAGATATTGAAAAACCACAAGAATAAATAAATAAATTATATGAGTGAGCCAGTAAATATTAACTCGTACTCTACCAGAAAACCTTATAAGTAATTTGATCAAGAATTGAGAAACAAATCATATTAAAAGAAGGCCTATTGGGGAAGAGAAAAAAAAAAAATACACAACAACTTATATGAATGGGGGATGGACACCACCGGAGCTAAGATTAAATCATTTCAGTTCATGTTTAGTAGAGTTATTTTAGACTTTCCTGTGTTTGACTCTATTCCAGGGATTTGAGGTTGGACTATTGGGTGTATTTCTTTTAGCTGAGGTTTGTTGCGGTGGTAAAGTGTCCATGGCTGGTTCATGTGAAATCATTTTCAGGTCTAGTAATAGTCTTTCACCTTCTTGAAAGTTGTGTACTATGTGGAGTCTGCCATTATAGTTGAATTTTAAGGCGAATGGGAAGGCCCATTTGTATTTAATGTCTTTTTTCATGAGGGCAGAAAGTAGTGGTTTCATCGCTCTCCTCTTCTGAATGGTGTAGGGAGATATGTCTGAAAATATTTGAATCGTTGCACCTTGATATTGAACGTTTTCTTGTTGTCGAGATTTTTTCATCACCTCGTCTTTGGTGGAGTAATAGTGAGGCTTTACTATCACATCTCTCGGTAAGCCGTCTTTTCTTGGTGGGCCTAGGGATCTATGTGCTCTGTCTAATTCCATTTTGTGAATAGGCATGGATGGGATCAGGATTTTTATGATGTCCTGTATAGCTGAGTGTACATCTGTGATGGACTCAGGTAGCCCCCTGAGCCTGAAATTATCCCTCCTTGATCTGTTCTCCAAATCATCTATTCTGGCCTGGGCCGCCTCCAGTTGTTCTTGCAGGTGTTGTATGTGGTCAGTATTTTGTTCGATTCTAGAGACATTAAGATCCAGTTTCCGTTCTATGGATTCAATCCTGTTTCCAAGGCTTTGGAAGTCGGCCCTGATGTCCTTAGTGATTCTTTCAGCGTTCTGGGCGAGGCCCCTATCTAGCATTTCCGATATCCTGTTGAATAAGTCAGTAACATTGAAGGGGGCATCAGGGGAGCGTTCAGTATTAGAATGGATGTAGATAGGGTTTTGAGAAGGGGCCTCAGAAGGGGTTAATTGACCCGACATTGTGGATATTATTCCTTCTTTAACAACAGACGAGTATAGCGCTGTATGTGATATAGAGTCTGATGAAGGGGGTGGTGAGATGGCTACAGGTGAGATGAGATTTGTTTGACAGACATAGAATTTTCGGTAATTTCCAGCGTATGTGTCTGGAGTTTGGAGTCCATGTTTTTAAGAGATTCCTTAAAATTCCTAATAGTATTCTTGTTCTTCTTGTTTCGCTTTCCCTTCATGTGTTGAATGTGTAGCAGAATATTTGCACCCACATGAGTCAAAGCTAAGTGAATATTAGGGTCGGCAGATTTATTAAGTATCCTGAATCAACCATTGGGAGGAGCATGATATTTTAGTGCTCAGTTCATACCTGGGTACCAGGGCTTGTAGTCAAACTGTGAAAACTGACAAAATCTGTTATAGGTGGAGTCCCTGTTTAATATAATAAGTGGGTGTCATTACTGTAGATGGGGGGGGGATCTAAGATCTTCAAAAAAAAATTGTCATCAGACACCCGACGGTGAGTGGTGGGTCTTCCCTAAGTCGCCACCTTAAAAAGTATCCCTGAAATGAATTATAGTAAGTGACTTGCGATTATTGCAGATTAAGTAAGATATTGTTGAATGAAAGTTTTCCTCTTAAGATTGCAGCCTTAAAATTATGTGGTGTATATTTCTTCAGGTGGTAGACTAAATCTGAGAGGCTGTAATGTACTCTGACAGGGGGGGGGATTATGGACTGAGGGTCTTGAGGAGCGATGCTGAGGAAACCACTAGTTTCCTATCTCTGTGTATTGTATCCACTCAGATTGAATTGCTGGGGAGGCCTCAGACAAGGAATGAATCCTATTGTGTAAAGTCTATTGATGAAAGATAAAATATCAGATGATATTAATAATTTATGCTGTCACTTTAATCTAGCCAGGTGTGAGGGCTAGTCAGGGGTTCTCAGTGTGGAAGAGTGTCCTGAGGAGATTTGACAGAGACTAGTGATATCCCCCCTGGTAGGGATCTGCAGTATGTGGTTATCTCCAGTGGAAATTACCTCACATATGAGCTGCTGTATTTGCAGATACCCCAGAGTCTTTTTCCCTTTTTTTTCCTTTTTTTCTTTCCCCTTCTTCCTCTCCCCTCTTAGGTTAGTTATTAAATAGTACTGTCTAGGTCACTTGTTGTGCTGACAGGGTGAAACAGAAATGACAATGGGGTTTGAGTGCAGGTATAGAGATGGAGGGGGGGGGGGGGGCTGCTAGAGGGCTGAGAGTGTAGCAAAATGGATGCAGCTCACCTCCACAGTTATGGCTCAGTCCATACAGGGCGCTCTGGATGTAAAAGAGATTGTTGTTACCTCACATCTAGGAATTGTTTTAACAGGGGCTGTGGTGTGGCTCCTGTCCGTCTGTTAGGACATGCTGTGGCTCCCTCTCCTCACTCAGCTCTCCTAGGTTCTGTAGACATTATTTCTTAATCCTCTAAACCAAAAATCTTACCCCTGTACTAATAAGTTAATTGTACAAATAGAAAAAGTGATTACAACAATTTGCCTAAACCTCCTGCTAACTGCTCACAGTAAATATACAGAAGCATTATGTGACATGTATGTGACCAGCCTTCTTTCAGGTTTGAGGAGTGCATGTGTGCGCCCCCTGCCAACCCGTTTGGCAACAGATTTCAGCCAATGATTTAGTCTGAAACCTGCTTTACAAAATCACAGAACTTTGTGTATATAGCAACAGTAATCTGCCTGTTTTTTCTCCCTGAAAGGCAGGAAAAAGAGACAGCCAGATCAGAAAGTAAAAGCAACACACAATACACATTGTTAGGCACACAGTAAACCCCTTGATTTCCCCTAGATGTTACACAAGTGTTCACAGAGGAATCTGTAGATATAGGCAGCTCCAACATTTCATTGAATCCCTTCCAAAACCCCGCTCTGCCAATTAAATTCATAGGAAAGATTAGTGGACCAGGGGTGGATAAGTAGAAAGGGGATGATCTCTAGAATATATAGGTTGCTGACAACTTCTATGGAGACGGGTCAATGTGTCCTTTGGAAGAATGGGAGATAGAACTGAACCAACTAGCTCCGGAGATGCTGAAGGGAAAAATTATGTCCACTCGACCTCAAGGATAAAAGAAATTAATTATAAATTACTGACCAAGTGGTACTACGTCCCATCTATGATGCATAAAATAAATCATGATATATCACCTTTATGCTGGAGGGAGTGTGGGAAGGAAGGAACCCATGCTCATATATGGTGGCAGTGTAGTTTGATCCAATCATACTGGGTGGAAGTACTGGACTTTAATTAAACAGATTGATGAGACGGAAATAGAATTAGATCCCTGGAAATACCTGTTCCATGCGTCTGGGGGATCCAGGAAGAAGTATAGAGCAGCACTTACCCCCTTTCTGCTGAATACAGCAAAAGCACTAATCCCAAAATATTGGAAATCAAAGAAACACCAAAAATAAAGGATTGGTTTAAGGAAATAGCTAGAACAAGGACAATGGAAGAACTAATTTGTCTCCAAAGGGATGTAGAAACAAGATTTCAGGGTACGTGGAAGAAATGGTTTGAATTTAAACAGTCCCCGGTTTATTTAGGAATTATGGGAATTATGGGGAGCGAGGGGAACATATAGGGGATTGCCCTCCGGTGTCCTCCTGCACTATTCCCTTTTTACGAGAGTGAGGGGACGGGACGGGGGACCCTTCCTCAATTCTCCTCCCCTTCCCCCCCACTGTTTTTTTTCTGGAAATAGTAATGGAGATAGATAGATGGGAACCTCTGTCCCTCTCTGTCTCTCGAAAAAAAAGATAGACACGGATAAGAGGGGCATTGATTTGTTTATATAGGGGAATGAGATTCACATAAAGAATTTGGTTTTAGTGGTGGAAGTAAAGTAAAGTAAAAATAATCCCCCCCCCTGTTTTTTTTTGTTTTTCTCACAATTTGAAGGAGGATAGTAATGGGGACAGGGAGATAGAACTTCTCCCCCACCCCTTAAAAGTAATAGATATATAGACACAGGTAAGTGGGAGGTACAGATGTGGGGTAAAGTCACACACATAAAGAGGGGTATCCATATGCGTGTACGCGTTTATATGCATGCATGTATATGCCTCCCCCTCTTTTAAAAAAAAAATGTTTTTCTCCCAGGAGGGGAGGAGATGGGGGAACGGGCTTGCTCCAATGTCCCTCTTTCTCTCGTCCTTTTCTGTTTTTTTTTTTTTAGAAGGCCCATGAGAATAAAGAGTATATGCCGCGGTATAGATTAATTTTCAAGTGCATGTTTAGAGGATAGATCCTTTTATGTACCTATATGTAGTAATACATTTTTCTTTGTATGTATTTATGTGTATCTTGAGAATGTTTTTTTGTATTTTTATGTATGAATTGCAAATGGTTTTGCAAAAGTATGTAAAAGTTTTATGTGAAAAAATTTCCAAAGTAAAGACATTTGTTTTAACTCCGTCAGTATCACCAGAAAAGCAGCTTTTCGTATTGACATTATAAAGAAGAAGAGAATGTGCGCTGCTTTTCTTGATTTCAGAACTTGCCGCGTCACGAATGTGCACTTTCAAATACGAACGCTAGTTTTACCAGACAGAACGCTTCCGGCTGGTTTTTGCTTCTGAGCATGCGCGTTTGTAATTTGTACAAAAGTGCGATTGCTTGCTGTACACATGGTCGGACTAGGCACCATCGGACTCTTGTTGACGTAAAGTTTGTCCGTTTGCAGACCGAACTTTTTGTTCGATGAAACTCGAAAAAGTTTGTCCGATGGAGCGTACACACAATCGAAACTGATTTGAAAACTTGCTGACTTTGAAGTTTGTTGGCAAAAAGTCAGACCGTGTGTACGCGCCTTTAGGGTAATATTAAACCTAGGAGATTAGTATAATGCCCCGTACACACGATCATTTTTTGTGATGAAGAAAAACAACGTTTTCTGTGAAGTAAAAAACGAAGTTTTTGAAACGTCACTTTTCAAAGACGATGTTGCATACACACCATCGTTTTTTCACAAAAAGCAAGGTTACGTTCACCACTCTTTTCCATTGAAGCTTGCTTCATAACTAGCTTCTGGGCATGCGCGGGTTGAAAAACGTCATTTTAAACAACGTTTTTGCTATACACGGTGACTTTTTGTGAAACAAAAAAACTACGTTTTGAAAAACGACACAAAAAATTCAAGCATGTTGGAATTTTTTTTTTGGTCGTTTTTTTTAAGACAAAAAACAACGTTTTGCCCACACACAATCAATTTAAATGACGTTTTAAAAAACTATGTTTTTTTTCATCGCAAAAAACGACCGTGTGTACGCGGCATAACAGCCAGGCAGCTAGCATTTCAGAAGGATGTGGATTGTATTTTGCACATATGAATCCTCTCTTTACACTGAGGAGGTTTTCTTTAGTAAATTACACATTTTTGTGTTTCTTTTCAATGACGCGTATACACGATCATTTTTGGCATGAAAAAATGATCGTGTGTGGGCTTCACATCGTTTTTCATCTCAAAAACTACCAAAAAAAAGTCGAGCATGCTGCATTTTTTCATGTCGTTTTAAAAAATTTTTTTTTTTGGAGTTGTAAAAAATTATCGCGTGTGGGGTTAATACGACGTTTCAAACCCGGGCATGCTCAGAAGCAAGTTATGAGACGGAAGCGCTTGTTCTGGTAAAACTACCATTCATAATGGAGTAAGCACATTCATCACGCTGTAACAGACAAAATAGCGTGAATCGTCTTTTACTAACAAGGAATCAGCTAAAAGCAGAATAGAATAGAACTTCCCCTTTAGAGTGTATGTGTTGTACGTCACCGCGCTTTGTTCATTATTTTTCAAAAACTATGGTGTGTGGGCAACATCGTTTTTAATGATGAAGTTGGAAAAACTTTATTTTTTGGACATGCTGAAAAACAATGTTTTTTTTCATGCCGAAAAATGATCGTGTGTACGCGCCATTAGGGAGATGTTTGTACAAGATGAGGTGATCTTTCTGCATAATAGGGGGGCCCTTGTCATGCTAATTCTATAATAATTATCTTTCCTTAGAGATCAGGGCAAGAAGGGCCTCAATGTTTTTATCATATTTTATTGTGATATCAAAAAAAGTGAATTGATTTTTACTTTTATGATTTTATTTGGTATTTTAAAAGTCCGCATTTTAGTCCGTGTCCTAGAAAAGGGGCCCAAGACAACAAACAGTAGTGAATCCCATGAATTTTTGTAGGTGATACAAGATGCACCTATCTACAGCACTTTGTATTTGTATAAGCAGGTGAACTTGACAGTCATCCTTTTCAACATTATATTGCCAAATGTATTGGGACACCTGCTTTTACATGCACATTAAATTTAATGGCATCCCATTTTTAGTCCGTAGGGTTCAATATTGAGTTGGCTCACCCTTTGCAGCTATAATGGCTCCAACTCTTCTGGGAAGGCTGTCCACAAGGTTTAGGAGTGGGAATGTTTGACCATTCTTCCAGAAGCACATTTGTGAGGTCAGGCATTGATGTTGATAGAGAGGGCCTGGCTCGTTGTCTCTGCTCTAAATCATCCCAAAGGTGTTCTATTGGGTTGAGGTCAGGACTCTGTGCAGGCCAGTCAAGTTTTTCCACCCCAAACTTGCTCATCCACACTATATTGTCAAACGTATTAAGCCACTCCTCTAAATCATGTGGTGGAGCGGGGATTATGGTGTGGAGCTGTTTTTCAGAGGTTGGGCTTGGCCCATTAGTTCCATTGATGGGAAATCTTAAGGCATCAGCATACCAAGACGTTTTGGACCATTTCATGAGTGAGTGAGTGAAAAACTTATACAGCGCTGCACATGCGAACTGAATCGCCTCTGGGCGCTCATTGTCCATTTTTCCTTTGAACTCAAAAGAGATGGGTTTTGATCTTTCTCCTAAAGGCCAAGTGATTCTCCTCCAACCGAATGCTGGTTGGTAAAGCGTTCCATAGTATGGGGCCTTGGACCACAAATCTCCTTTCTCCTTTGAACTTGTATCTGGCTTTGGGTATCTGGAGTAGATTTTGGTTGGTGGATCGCAGAATGCGATTGGGGTTGTAGGCTTTTAGTTTTTCGCATAAATATTGTTGGGCATTTCCCAGAACACACTTATGCGTCAGACAGAGTGCTTTGAAAGTAATTCTGTCGTTTACTGGCAACCAGTGAAGGCTTCTCAGTGAAGTTGAGATTGATTCCCATGTTTTTTCCCAGTCACAAGTCTGGCAGCCGTGTTTTGAACGACTTGTAGGCGATCCAACTTTGTGAGATGGCCACTTCCTGTTCCAAAATGACTGCACACAAGTGCTCAAAGCAAGGTCAATAAAGACATGAGCAAGTTTGGGGTAGAGGAACTTGACTGGCATGCACCAAGTCCTGACCTGAACCCAATAGAACACCTTTAGGATGAAGTGCAGCAGAGACTGTGAGCCAGTCATTCTCGTCCAACATAAGTGCCTGACCTTACAAATGCGCTTCTGGAAGAATGGTCAAACAATCCCATAGACACACTCCTAAACCTTGTGGACATTCTTCCCAGAAGAGTTGAAGCTGTTATAGCTGCAAAGGGTGGGGCAACTCAATATTGAACTCTATGGACTAATGCCGCGTACACACGGTCGTTTTTTGCGATGAAAAAAAAACGACGTTTTTTAAAACGTCATTTAAATTGATCGTGTGTGGGCAAAACGTCGTTTTTTGTCTTCAAAAAAACGACCAAAAAAAAATTCCAACATGCTTGAATTTTTTGTGTCGTTTTTTGAAAACGTAGTTTTTTGTTTCACAAAAAGTCACCGTGTGTAGCAAAAACGTCTTTTAAAACGACGTTTTTTAACCCGCGCATGCCCAGAAGCTAGTTATGAAGCGAGCTTCAATGGAAAAGAGTGGTGAACGTAACCTCGCTTTTTGTGAAAAAAACGATGGTGTGTATGCAAAATTGTCTTTGAAAGTGACGTTTCAAAAACGTCGTTTTTTACTTCACAGAAAACGGCATTAGGCTGGGATGCTATTACATTTCATGACCATGTAAAGGAAGGTGTCCCAATACTTTTGGCAATATAGTGTATTTTGGAAACTATGTAAGGAACTGTGTAAGGAATCGTATGTGTAAAATCTCTATAGAGCTATGTAGGGCCTCAGTAAATAAAATTAAAGTTCTTAAACTGGCCCATGGCTGCAAAGAAGTAAAACATATGCAGCCCAAAAAAAACATGCATGACATCTGAAGTGTTGTCACTTCTGTAAACTCTAGGAGATTTGATAATATCAGATTTTCAGCATATAACTAATAGTGATCTTATTCAATTCTCAGAAAACATTAGCCCCAGAGGAGAGGAATGTGAACAGCTGCTCACAATTTTTAAAATAGGAAAATACAATGATTGTAGACTACTACTAAATAGATTGCGTAAAGGTACTGTTCAATGTGCAATGTTGTCTACCACCAACTATTCTTCAATGAGACTAGTAAGTGATCTGTTGACGCTTTCCAGTAAACTGTGCAATTGCACAGTGCTGGATTCAGATAGGACCCACGTAAGTATAAAGGGAAGTAAGGGGGCAATACAACTAGTGGGACGTTTTTTACTTTAATGCAGGGAATGCTTTAAGGTAAAAATGTGTATCCTTAAGAGCCACTTGTGTATATTTACTTCCTTGAGCAGTTAGTGTTGCTAGAACACCAGGTCATTGGCGAAATTAAATGTGGAAGTTGAGAGGGTTGACCTGGTGCATGGGAACAGCAGTAAAACAAAGAACCTCTGACGCGTTTCGCACTGGATCATGGCTGAATAAGCACTGATCCAGTGCGAAACGCGTCGCGTCGGTTTCTGCACAGATGTCAATGTAAAATCGCGGGCTGAAATCAGAGTTCAGAAACAAAGTTTTGAAATTGGTGCAGCGTCACAGATTCTTTGCACCGATTAGGGTGCTGCCATTTATGGCAATTGCTGGCAAATGCCACCGATTTTTAAAACGCACCTGTGTTAACCAGGGCTTAAACTGATTTATTTGTAGCAATCATTATACAGTTGTAATAAATAATGTAATGTAATAATAATTTGTAATAAAAATCAGTTTTGTTAGTTAGCAGGGAACAAAACCATTTTCAATGACACCACTAGTAGTAAATATAAAATGTTTTAGATTAATATATATTCTAGACATGTGCAGACTGGAATATTTCGTTTAGTTTTTTCGTTTTTGTCTGGAAAATAAATTTTATTTAGTTACTCCCGAAAATCGCTTTGATTTATTTTGTTTTTCGTTGGGGAATAGCTTTCGTCCGAAAATCCAATAATACTTGGTTTCTGTCGAATGGTCAAAGAATATTCGATGGAACTTTACGCCGAATCGTACATTTCCAGTCGATTATTCCGCCTACAAGAATTCTAATGTTGTATGACTAGTAATAATAATAATAAATAATTATATTATTACTAGTTCATAGTAAACCAACATTAGAATGTTTCTATAGCCTATGGGCGGAGCATTAAAATGTACGAGTGCAGTATATCTTCTCTGTCGAATCTGCTTAGCACTTTCGATATACACCATAAGCCTTCTATTCTCTATAATGTCGAATCTATTCTCTATAATGTTGAATCTATTTTCTCATAAATCGAAATCTATTCTCTGTAATGTCGAATCTATTATTTCTATAGTGTCGAATCTTTTCTCTATAATGTCGAAAAGTACCGTATGTGTGTGTGTATATCAGGTTCGATAGACAGATTGCTATTCATTCACTGTATTCAGTCAGCGTCGAATCTCTCTATATCGAATTTTTACCGCAATGAAAACGAAAATAAAGCATTTTTTATGTCTGATCTTTCGGTTTTTGTATCTTGCGCTTTCGTTATCGTTTGTTAAAACGATAACAAAAAACATGATTTTCGGACGAAAATGCATTCTAACGAAAACGAATGCACATGTCTAATATATTTTGTATATAACATTCCGTCTTAGTGAACTCGATTTTTATGTTTAACCTACAGTGTGCTCGTCTGGCTGGTGTACAAAAAGCATACATGGTTTTACAAAAAGGGATTGATTGTTAGTGTATATTGGAAATATTGGTTTATATTCTCTGCTATGAGACTGACACAAGAAATAAACAGAGGGCGCTCCAAACCAGTGCATAATCCTCAATTTTACTTTATTAAATAAAGAAGTGTGGCATAACTGTTCAATATGAACAACGTCTTTCCCCCTAAGGCCGCATACACATGGAGGGACTTATCCGCTGAAACGGTCCGACGGACCGTTTCCAGCGGACATGTCTCCTCCGGATTTTGGTCCGATGGCGTGTACACACCATCGGATCAAAATCCCCGCCGGCAGACAGCGCGGTGACGTGGCAGTGACGTTGACGCCACCACGTCACCGCACCAGGAAGTAAAAAACTTCCACGCGTGCGTCGCATCCTTCTGAAGCTTGTGCGGACAGATATGTCTGCTGGTTAGTGTACTAACCAGCGGACATATCCGACGGACATGTCTTGAGCGGACAAATTTTAAAGCAGGTTTTAAAATTTGTCCGCCGGTCAGACATGTCCGCTAGCCCATACACACAATCGGATTTGTCTGCTGAACTGGTCTGTCGGACCAGTTTGAGCGGACAAATTCGATCGTGTGTACGCGGCCTAACTCTAATTATAGTAGTGTGGCTGCCCAGGCATACCTTTTGTATGACATAAATCTGATAGATATTATACGTAGAATTTGGAGATTGACATTGGAATAGGGAACCCAAGTACAAGGATAGTTGCTGGATGATCCCATGGATCTTGAGGTCCTCGTTGAGTCCACCGAGGGCCAAAGATCCCAAAGTAAAGTTCCAACTATATAAGCAAAAGTTTAAGACACTGCTCAGTTGGATCTGAGGAAGATGCAATACCTTGAAACGTGTCAGACAGTCTTACTGTGGGATGTTGCATCTGTTTTGTGATACCTTGAATGGAAAGCTGTGTAATATTTGATATGCTGTATTCAAACGCATAAAGTAAAATGATCGAGAAAAATGCACTAGGCCGGTGCATCCTCCATTTACTTTTTGATTTCAGTGTCTCTACACCACCCCAGTCTTATGAGTGCAGCAAGGTGGCATTTATCCGGATTTTCTAGAACAAGAACCTAAAGTAAACACCACTGTGGGTATACCTTCGAGCGCAGAAGGTATGTGTTGTTTATGATGAGATTGACACAGCCTGAAACTGGGAGTGGGAAAGCTTGAAATCACTTTCGGTGACAAACAAGTCATGAACCGTGCCATAATGGACTCTCACTTCACAAAGGTATGCCTGGGCAGCCACACTACTATAGTTAGAATAAGGGTAAAGACGTTATTCATATTAAACTGTTAAGCCACACTTCTTTAGTAAAGTACAATAACACATAGCACAATATGAGCCTAGTCTGAAGTTTTTCAAAGAGGTGCATGTTGATTCTGGCGTATTTAAAGAACAAAGGTCTGTAAATCACAATGGAATATGAAGTAACACCAGTACAAAGGGTTAACTCGGCAAGACAAAAAGAGGAGTGTAGTTGCTAAAAATAACAGAGTGCAAGTTTGAGACACAAAACAACCATTCATTAGGCATTGTGACAGACCCAGCCAGCAGAGGGGCTTTTGGAGGGGACTGCAGGGTGTCCACTTACCCACTGACTATGAGCCCTGCATTTTAAGGGAACACTACTATTTGGTATGTTTATGCCTGGGGGACGCTTTGAGTGGTCTTGTTTCTGATTTAAGTTCATGTCTCTCCAAAATACGCAGACTCTGGGAATCGAGGCCTGGGATCCATGTTTAGTTCCTGTATGCCCTTTTACCGACAATGACTGCTTCAGACTGTCAGACTCAAAATAGATGTTAATATCATTAACTCAAAGTAACCTAATTCTGTGGATTCCTGATATAATCTGTCATATGTGTCAAGTGTAGTTTTCTCATTGTTAACTAAGTCATCTATTGTTTCTGTCTGTCTGCTAATATTGTGTGCACTCCACGTAGGTTGGTTTAAAGAGGAAGTAAACCCTGATGGGTTTACTTCCTCTTTGTTTCCCTGCAAAGGTAAAGCCTAATGGGCTACTATGCATCACATAGTAGCTCATTATGTGTCACTTACCTGCAGGAGAAGCCTGTGATGTCCCAGTCATCCTTGCTTGTAGCGTGCGTCTTTCTTCACCCCTCTTCCTCCTGGGGGCCGCAAACTCCAGCTCTGTGACTGGCCAAAGTCGCGCAACGTCGCGCATGCGCCGTAGACATCTGTAATTTTTGCAAATATCTCCTAAACTGTGTAGGTTTAGAAAATATTTGTTGCACCTACAGGTAAACCTTTATCTAGGCTTACCTGTAGGTATAAGTGGTCCATAAGGGTTTACAACCACTTTAACCACTTAACCCCCGGACCATATTGCTGCCCAATGACCAGAGCACTTTTTGTGATTCGGCACTGCGTCGCTTTAACTGACAATTGCGCGGTCGTGCGACGTGGCTTCCAAACAAAATTGGCGTCCTTTTTTTCCCACAAATAGAGCTTTCTTTTGGGGTATTTGATCATCTCTGTGGTTTTTATTTTTTGCGCTATAAACAAAAATAGAGCGACAATTTTTAAAAAAATTTAATATTTTTTACTTTTTGCTGTAATAAATATCCCCCAAAAATATATAAAACATTTTTTTTTTTACTCAGTTTAGGCCGATACGTATTCTTCTACATATTTTTCGTAAAAAAAAAATCATAATAAGCGTTTATTGATTGGTTTGCGCAAAAGTTATAGCGTTTACAAAATAGGGGGTAGTTTTATGGCATTTTTATTAATATATTTTTTTTACTAGTAATGGCGGCGATCAGCATTTTTTTTCAGTACTGCGACATTATGGTGGGCACTTCGGACGCTTTTGACACATTTTTGGGACCATTGGCATTTTTTTAGCGATCAATGCATTGGATTACTATAAAAATGCCATTGGCAGTAAAGTAGTTAACACTAGGGGGCAGGGAAGGGGTTAAGTGTGTTCCTGGGTGTGTTCTAACTATATGGGGGGGTGGCCTCACTAGGGGAAATCACTGATCTTCTGTTCATACATTGCGTTTTCCCCGCTGACAGGACCGGGAGCTTTGTGTTTACACACAGAGCTCCCGGTCCTCGCTCTGTAACGAGCGATCGCGTGTGCCCGGCGGCGATCGTGCCTGTGGGACTCGAGGGCGAGCGGGGGAAGCGCGCGCCGGCCGCCGGCGGCGCACACGCGCCCCCTAGTGCCCGCTTTAGAGCGGACGTATAGCTACGGGCTCTCGCCCAGCAGAGCCAACTTCCCGCAGTAATATGACGGTGGGCAGCCGGCAAGCAGTTAAGTGACTAGTTAATTAGCTCAAACTAATTATATCACTGTCAGATATTAGTTGCTACATGTGGATTAGCATATAGTTTATGTTGGTTGTTCCTTGGTTATGTTATTTATATTCCTGTATACAGTTTAATTAGCATATGATAATGTGATCAGGCTCACCTGATCTGGTGAACTATAAATTCTGTGTGAGTTTTCAATAAACAGTTTCAGTTTTGCATCTGAGCTAGTCTTGTCTAGTATCTTGGGTGCAATATGCCCCTGTAATATCTGGTTCGTATGTCCAGACTGGAGGAAGCTATATCTTGACGGAAACACCTAAACGGGGTGCTGGAAGGTAGCAAGGTGGTCCTTGTCTGGCTCCTTCCTTTTGCATTTGGCATCAAAAAGCAACCGGATTCGAATTTGAGTTAAGGAGCTCTATGGCCTGGTCACAAGGTATGGGAAGTGAGAGAGGTAATCAGCGCACGCATGGGGTCTGCGCTATGTGCACAGCAGAACACTATTCTGTTACTGTGAGTAAGATAACAAAGGTACGCTGGACTGGTGGAGTGGGCACAGGGTATCCCTCCTAATGCAACATACGTCTGGTACAGTGTGTAGCAACATTCAAGATGGTGCAGCTACAAGACCAACAAACAAATTATAGCACACGCATTCAAGAATGACATTTATCCTGCACTGGTGGCTACAAATAAGAGATAATGAGGAGGGGGAGGGGTTTAAATGCATTTCAGGGTGTGCCCCCCAAATATGTTTTTGTATATTGTATTGACCCTGACCATTTTTTTTGGACTGGAGCAGCCCTCCCCCTCCTCATTACCTATTATTAGTGTCCACCGGTGCATTGGAGGAATTCCTTCAGTTCTCCCACATAGAGGAGTTTGGCTCCCATGGTTCAGACGCAGGATCTTTCGTTTTACTACTAGGATAGGACCCACTAATTCGGGGTACTTTGACGCAGTAAGTGGGCTTAGCACTAAATGACCATATAATATGACCAAACCCCCGTATATTTTGAATATGTTCAGGTGTTTTTAACTAGCCATGCAGGATAAATGTCATTCTTGAATGTATGCACTATAATCTGTTTTGTATTTTTCAGAGAACACTTTGGGGTTGATTTACTAAAACTAGAGAATGCAAAATCTGGTGCAGCTGTACATGGTAGCCAATCACCTTTTAACTTTAGCTTGTTCAATTAAGCTTTGGCAAAAAAAAAGGAAGTTCATTGGTTTCTATGTAGAGCTGCACCAGAGTTTGCACTCTCCAGCTGGGTAGCGACCTTAATGTTAGCTTTTACACATGACCGTAGTCTCCGCCTGGTCCCAGGCTTTGATGAGTGCAATCCTCCCCTTGATGAGGTACCCCCACATGCAGGGTGAGTAGGCCCTGCCTATATACTTGATGTAGTGGCAGGATATGCTACTCCTGTTGCAAATCACTGCCGTATGACAACAAACCAGGTAGGGATGCTGAAGTCACACTCTGCAGAGCTCAGTGAGGAGTTGTCATGGTCTGGAGTCAGGCTCTGAGACCAGTAGCTATAGCAGTGGAGCAGCACCCAATAACAAGCGGGACAGGTATACAAGCAGGTCAACGTGGGCTCACCTGAGGTGCGGGGTTTAAGTACTAACCGGTATTCGCCAGAGCTTCTGATGGTGGAGATTAATTTTGCTGCATGTTAGTAGCAGGTTGCGGTCCTCAGGATCGCCACACCAGGAGGTTAGCAAGTTGTCCATTAACAGATATAGCAGGTAGCGTTCAAGCAGAATGCGTGGTCAGTAAACAAGCCAAAGGTCAGTTACAAATGGTTGCAGGTTGGCATTAAGCAGAAGCATAGTCAAGGAACAAGCCAAAGTATGGATGGCAGCAGGAGAGACAAAAGCCAGATATTGGCTAGAGAGAGCACAATAATCTGGCAAACAGGAAGTGCAGCAACATGGCTTAAATCAGAAAGTTCATGGGAGGAAATAAAAGTTCAAGGTTCAAGACAAACAAGGCAGGATCATTCAAGACATCCAGGAAGTTGTCCAGTGTTTCAGGTGGCTCAGCCAGAAGAGCCATTGCCTGGCACAGCAGAGGTCCCAGGTTCAAGTCCAGGCACTGACAGGAAAGCTCCCAGAGCTGATTGGAGGGAAGGAGCAACCCCCCACCCTTACACAGGGATTGTGCAGAGGCTGGCAATCAGCTGGAGATGGTGTCAGAATTGATTCATGCTGATAGCAGAGGAATGTAGCAGCAGACAGAAATAAAGCGTAATGTTCTAAATTAAGACAAGTACACACTATAAAGTAGGGATCTCCAAACTACGGCCCTCAAGCTGTTGCAGAACTACATGTCCTATGAGGCATTGTAAAACTGTGACATTCACAGACATGACTAGGCATTAGGGTTGTCTCGATACCACTTTTTTAGGACCGAGTACAAGTACCGATACTTTTTTTCAAGTAGTCGCCGATACCGAATACCGATACTTTTTTTAAATGTGTCCCCAAATGCAGCCATGTATGTCCCCCACATATTGCAGCCATGTATGTCCCCCACATATTGCAGCCATGTATGTCCCCCACATATTGCAGCCATGTATGTCCCCCACATATTGCAGCCATGTATGTCCCCCACATATTGCAGCCATGTCCTGTCCCCCACATATTGCAGCCATGTCCTGTATATATATATATGATGCCGCCGCATACCGCCATTAATCCCCCTGCATTATAGCGTAGGGCCACGCGCGCATTACAAGCTTTTGTTGTGAATACTTGTAAAACGCGCGCCGCCATGTATAGACACAACCCCTTCTCGGGATTGGAGGGATCCGTCCAATCACGAGCAAGGGGGAGTGTCTATGCATGGCGGCGCGCGCTTTACAAGTATTCACAACGAAAGCTTGTAATGCGTGCGCGGCCCTAAGCTATAATGCAGGGGGATTAACGGTGGTATGCGGCGGCATCATATATACAGGTATAGGGGACCATACATGGCTGCAATATGGGGGGGGGGGAAGTATTCTATTTTAGTATCGGGGGTATTTGCGGGAGTACAACCCTACTAGGCATAATGGGAATTGTGTACACTGGAGTTCCATAGTTTTGAGACCCCTGCTATTGAGGGATCTGCTTTCATATCTGAGGTTTACAACCACTTTCAGTTCCAACCAAGCAAAACCATAGTTGAGCATGTAATACTATCAAATGTCAAAAGGTTACATAAATTGCATCAGTGATAATAATGAAGACTAATGAGATTAGGTTGGAATGCCTTGGGAGGCTGATGTAGGATAATTAACCCCAGCCTGAGGTATTAAAACATGCTGGCTTACATCTGGAATTCTTCTTCTTCTTACATAATTTGTTTAGACAGGCCTCTTCATATTACTGGCAATGTTTTATACAGTTATATTGTTGGTACATGTGGAGTTTTTTTGTAGGAAGAATAGTAACTGGAAGTTGCCATTTGTTATGAAACTGACATGGGTTCCTACTTGTTTTTTTGTTCTCTTTCAGCTCAAGAAAGCCCTAGGAAATGTTTATACAAAATTATAAAAGCGTGGATGTAGCTGTCACGCACACTTTATTACTTGACAGCACTTGTCCCATTCGTCTATCACTGGGGAGGTAGATGTGTACACAATCACAAAGCTATTGGCAATATTTGGTTTACAAATTACATTTAATCCTGGCTTTCTTTCAAAGGGTCTCATACGTAAGAAAGCCAATGGATTGCTCTGTTAGTCTTCATCTTGCATGTTTCTGTTGGGTTGCTTTTTTGTTAAAGGCATTACTGTTTCAGGGTTTCATATTTCCAGTATTATATGGAGAAGTGTCCTCTGGTTCCAGGATTTTAACACTGCATGCTGTTGGCAGGGAACATCCCAATGTAGGGTAAGGTAAGTATGCAGCAGAATTGTTGCATAGTCCTGGAATTAGGCTAGTGTTGAATTCACTTAGGGCAGGCATGTCCAAAGTCCGGCCCGGGGGCCAATTGCGGCCCCCTGGTGATTTATTATGGCCCCCTGGGGATTTGGATATATATAGCCATTGCAGCCTCACATGTGCCCTGTGGGCCATAAAAGATATATACCGTATTTATCAGCGCTGCCCTGGAGGGAACAGGACTAGCAACATCAGATTACATAAAGAGAATCTCCTGTTTACTCAGCGGCATCTGTAATAGGAAGTCCTGTTTCCTGGGATGCCATTGGATGACTGTTCTGTTTATCATAAGAGGCGGGACTTTGTATTAACCACATGCCTACTGTGCACCTACACCCCCTTCCTGCCCAGAAGAAATTTAAGCTTCCGGCACTGCGTCGCTTTAACTGACAATTGCGCGGTCGTGCGACGTGGCTCCCAAACAAAATTGGCGTCCTTTTTTTCCCACAAATAGAGCTTTCTTTTGGTGGTATTTGATCACCTCTGCGGTTTTTATTTTTTGCGCTATAAACAAAAATAGAGCGTCAATTTTGAAAAAAATGCTATATTTTTTACTTTTTGCTATAATAAATAACCCCAAAAATATATAAAAAAAATATTTTTTTCCTCAGTTTAGGCCGATACGTATTCTTCTACATATTTTTGGTAAAAAAAAAATACAATAAGCGTTTATCGATTGGTTTGCGCAAAAGTTATAGTGTTTACAAAATAGGGGATAGTTTATGGCATTTTTTTTTTTTTTTTTTTTACTATTAATGGCGGCGATCTGCGATTTTTTTATTGGGACTGTGACGTTATGGCGGACACTTTTGTGACATTTTTGGGACCATTTACATTTATACAGTGAACAATGCTATAAATATGCATTGATTACTGTATAAATGTGACTGGAAGTGAAGGGGTTAACCACTAGGGGGCGGGGAAGGGGTTAAATGTGTGTCCTATGAGTGTTCTAACTGTAGGGGGAGGGGGGGTGACTGGGGGAGGTGACCGATTGTGTCCCTATGTACAAGGGACACAACCGCTCTCCTCTCTCCCTGACAGGGACGTGGAGCTCTGTGTTTACACACAGAGCTGCACGTCCCCGCTCAGTTACTGGGCAATCGCGTGTGCCCAGCGGCGATCATTGCCGCCGGGCACTCGCACGGGATCCCCGCAGAGCGGCGGGTGTGCGCGCCGCCGCCGGCGCGCGCGCGCCCGCCCGCGGCTTTAAAAAGACATCACGTCATATGACGTGATGTCAGAACAATGGAGTCCTCCGCCCGCCGTCATTTGACGGTGGGCGGTGGACAGGTGGTTAAAGAGGCCGGAGTAAACAAGAAATTCTCCTGTTCCTAATCTTGTCCCTCCCCCTCCCTGTCCCCTCCAAGGCTGCAGATGGGCATCAATCAGGCTGCACTGATCCAATGGTAAGGCTGCATTCAGGGCAATGTTAAGCCTGTGCGTGTTATAAGCTGATAAATACGGTGTATCCAAAAAACACGCCCAAGCTCATCCTTAGTCCTGAGCAGCGCTCGGGGATTCGTTGGGGCCACAAAAGAGATATATACAGTATATCCAAATAACACGCCCAAGCTCATCTCTTCACCACACACAGCCACAAAGGCATTCTTGTTGGGCCGCGTATTAGTGCTCAGAAGAACACACTTGGAGCGAATTTTAATGTTTCAGAGAATGTCAGGCAAAATGGTCGACCCTCGGGCATGTTCACTTCATAAAATGTGGCCCTCTTTGAAAAAATTTTGGACACCCCTGACTTAGGGATTAGGTGAAAAGATAGGGTTAAGAGTTAAAAGCTACCTTTAGGTTTTTATTCTCAGAAGAGGGTTACATGGTAAGTTCTAAGGTCAAAACCGATCGTTAGTACGCACAACCATCGGTTAAAAATTCATGCATGCTCAGAATCAAGTCGACGCATGCTTGGAAGCATCGAACTTCATTTTTTCAGCACGCCGTTGTGTTTTACGTCACCGTGTTCTAACACGATCATTTTTTTAACTGTTGGTGTGTAGGCACATCAGACCATCAGTCAGCTTCATCGGTTAACTGATGAGAACGGTCCTTTGGACCGTTCTCATCGGATGGACTGATCGTGTGTACGAGGCTTTAGAGGAAAGCCCAATCGAAATCACAAAATAGATAGTATACTCCATACACTTTAACAGCCTCCATTTTTATAGTCTTAAGCCTCGTACACACGATCGGACATCAAACAAACTTTCCCTTGGACTTTTGTCCGAAAGGAGTTGTCCGGTCACACCCATAGCATACACACATTTGGAATTTTTCGGCAACAAACACGAATGTTGTGACGTTTCAACATACTGGCGAGAGTTTAAAAGGGGAAGTTCAATTCTCCGGCGTCACCCTTTTGGCTCCTTCTGCTAATCGAGAGTTAGTAGAGATTTAGTCTCTGTGCATTCGCGATTTTCAGTTTCGTGCAATTTTGTTTGTTTCTGAACATGCGTTCATCAAGCAGAAGTGGGGTTGTGCTAACTTGACCCACAAAAAATATAGAAATATGTTTGATTCATATAACCAAAATACACTAATCCAAAGTAAAGACATTTGTTTTGACTCCGTCGGTATCACCAGCAAAGCAGCTTTTAGTATTATCACATTAGAAAGAAGAAGAGAATGTGCGCTGCTTTTCTTGATTTCAGAACTTGCCGCGTCACAAATCTGCTCTTTCAAATATGGACACTAGTTTACCAAACAGAATGCTTCCGGCTGGTCTTTGCTTCTGAGCATGCGCATTTGTACTTTGTACAAAAGTCCGATTGCTTGCTGTACACACGGTCGGACTAGGCACCATCGGACTCTTGTTGACGTAAAGTTTGTCTGTTTGCAGACCAAACTTTTTGTCCGATGAAACCTGAAAAAGTTTGTCGGATGGAGTGTACACATGGTCGGACTATTTTAAAAACGTGCTCATTTTGATGGCAAAAAGTCAGACCGTTGCATTTTTCTTTTACAGCAGCTGTGCACGGTGCCTAAATATCAGTGTGCAGTCCAATAGGTACCAGAGTTAGATCCAGTGCACTCTGAAATAAGCACTTAGTAACAGATCTGGATATACTGTATATGCCCACTTACCTCCTGTGTAAGTCTCAGTTGTGATGAGGGGTTGGCTACTGTTCAGCTACAAAAAAAAACATTTCAACCTAAATTGGGCTTTACAAACTATTAGGCAACTTGGAGGAATTTACTAAAACTGGAGCACATAGAATCTGGTGCAGCTGTGCATAGTAACATACAGTAAAACCTTGGTTTGAGAGTAACTTGGTTTGAGAGTGTTTTGCAAGACAAGCAAAACTTTTAAATACATTTTGACTTGATATACAAGCTATGTCTTGCTATACAAGTAGGATCATGTCATAACTGAGTATAAAACAGAACAGAGGCACCTCTATGTGTAGCAATATGGTTACATTTAATGAAGGTACAACATTTAGCAAGTCACATGGTTAATGATTAAAACAGGCACATCTTAGGCCGTATACACACGACCGGTCCATCCGATGAGAATGGTCCGACAGACCGTTTTCATCAGTTCACCGCTGAAGCGGCCTGATGGTCTGATGTGCGTACACACCATCAGTTCAAAAACTGATTGAGTCCAACGCGGTGACGTAAAACACGACGTGCAGAGAAAAATTAAGTTCAATGCTTCCAAGCATGCGTCGACTTGATTCTGAGCATGGGCGGGTTTTGAACCGATGCTTTTGCGTACTAACCATCGGTTTTGACCGATCGGTAGGCGTCCATTGGTCCGATTTTAAAGCAAGTTGTACATTTTTGGACTGAAGAACAGACTGATGGGGCGTACACACGGTCGGTTTGGACCGATGAAACTGAACTTCAGTCTGTTTTCATCGGTTTGGACCGATCGTGTGTACGCGGCCTAAGTATGCAGGGTAAAGCTGCCCACAAAAACTATCCTCCTCAACACCATTGACCTCATCCCTTCCACGATGTGTGCCTTGTTTTCAAATCGCTCTACTGCAAGGTAGTCTTCTTGGACACTATTGCAGACTGACAGCGGTGAGAGCCGGCGGTGTGGAGGACAGTCTATGTCAGGGATCCTCAAACTACGGCCCTCCAGCTGTTGCGGAACTACAAGTCCCATGAGGCATTGTAAAACTCTGACATTCACAGACATGACTAGGGCATGATGGGAATTGTAGTTCCTGAACAGCTGGAGGGCCGTAGTTTGAGGACCCATGGTCTATGTGGACAACTTTACCCTGGATGCCTGCATACTTAGATATGCTTGTTTTAATCATCAACCATGTGACTTGCTAAATGTTGTACCTTCATTAAATGTAACTGTAGCGCCTGTGTACCTTCAGTCCAGGTGCTATCTTAAATTTAGAGGGGGATGAGAGAGTTATGTAGCTCTCATCCATGTGATTTGTGTAAATTCAGCTGTTGTTCTAGCTGGGCTGTGCTGTCAGTTCATTCTGTGTTCCTGAGGTGCCTTCCACCCTGGGGCGACAGGTGGCGGCAGTGAAGTTCAGTTAAGAGCGCCTTCTTGCCAGCAGCCAATCAGAGGGGGTTTTCCCTTGCGGGGCATGCTGGGGGAGGGTACTTCTAGAGAGATGCCATGTTGGGCAGGGGAGTTTGTGGTTGGATCCGGGTACGACACCCACCTTCAGGTTGTGCGCACATCACGGGCCCCGGCGATATGGCCTACCAGGCTGGGGCGTATGTGCCACGCGTTGTTCTTGGTTCCGGGGACCACGTTGGCCTGGAGCAACTGAATCTGTGATGGGACCCAATGACTTATTGGGTCCCCTACCTCTTAAGAAGATCCCAAGCGAGTAGTGATGTTCGGTGGAGAGTCAGTCTGAGTAGAGCCAGGAGGCAGGCGATCAAATAGGGCCCAGACGAACCATCAGGGATCGCGGTGCCCGGACACTGGGAGTTTGTCTAATGGCAACCTGTCAGTCGGTGACTAATTGAAGAAAACTACCTGAGGGAGATTCAGGCATCGATAATCTTGAGAAGGATTCACCTCACGAATTGTGTTCTAAAGCAAAGGGCCTGTGGCAGAGGTCTCATTCCTATTCCTATTTTCAGTCAAGTCTGTGTCAGAGACTTATTTTCCTTCTCAAGATTCTCAGTGATATCCTGGCTGCCAGTTCTGTGAGAGAGACTGTCCGGGTATGCTGTACCCACTCCGGCTGGAGTGGCGACAAAGTTAAAGTTCCATTGGAAGCAGGATCTATTCCGTTGTTTATAGGCCTGAGTCTGCAATTCTCCTTTTCACCCATCTTTATTCTATCTACTCCAAGTTAACTGTTTCCCATGTTTGGCAAGAATAAAAGCACAGAAAGACACTGGCTGTTTGGACATTCCGTCATTGTTCTCATCATCATCATACCCCTAGACATTCCTACAAGTAACACGCCATCCCAAATATATCTAGCGGCTCCTGGAGGGGTAGCGCTACATAACCATATTGCTACACTTAGAGGCACCTCTCTTCTCTTTTATACTCTGTAGCTCCTGCTGGATTTTGCTTCTAATCCCCTTGTGGAGGCTTCCATTTGTGGTTGGACATTTTATGATAACACAACCTATGACATTGCTATAATCTTTTTATATGGACTATAAACTGAACGATTTATGAATAAATGGTTGTGGAACAAATCATCTGAGTTTCCATTATTTATTATGGGGAAATTCGCTTTGATATACAAGTGCTTTGGATTACAAGCATGTTTCCAGAACGAATTATGCTCGCAATCCAAGATTTTACTGTAGCTTGATAAAAATAATGTTATGCCAACGTTTTTCAACCAGGGTGCCACGGCACACTGGTGTGCCGCGAAGAGTCCCCAGGTGTGCCGCGGCAAAATGACCCCAAATATTGGCAGCTATGGCTGCTATCTAATGCAACGCTACTGCTGGGCACTTCGTTATCATTTGACTTTACAGCGGTGTTGGTCCGCTGTGTAAAACTCATTTCCCGGCACTCAGGAAGCTGTGCTGGCTGTGAGGGCCTCCCGACCGGGTCTTGCCAACTGAATACGTCATCGGTTGCTATGGGAGGGTCGGACATACGCATTGCTTCTGTGACGTTAGAGCCGCGGGTACCGTCCTGAACTCTGCCTGGCACGCTTTTTCCTGAGGGGGAAGAAGAAAGAGTAGAGTCAACGTGACCAACACTGCTCCCCTGCCCGCAGACATGGCCACCTGCTCAGAGAGGGAGAAGGCCCTGAAGCTGAATGAACAGCACCAGGCCATCCTGTCTCATATGCTGAGGGAGGAGGACAACAAGTACTGCGCTGACTGCGAGGCCAAGGGTAAGGTGGTGAGGGGGGCTCTGCTATGAATAACCAGCTTACTCAGTCACTGACACCCCACATCCTCCATTCATGGCTACAGCACTCTTGATCTGATTGGTTGTTGTGCAGCTCTGACCGTTCTTCTTTCAGTGTATGTGTACACATGTCTGTCAGTGTGTGTGTGACAAAAGTAGTTCTGATGGTACAGGGGAATAGGGGGGGTCAGGATTAAAAGTAACATACATACAGACAGATGTACGTGTGTCTGTTTGTGTGCGTGCGCATCTGTCTGTATGTATGTTACTTTTAATACTCAAAGTGATAGGTGAAACTCCTGCGCTGAAATGGGTGAAAAGGGATTGGACCGTGGGAAAGGGGCCGTGGGAAAGGGGCACGGGAGGTATACTGCAGCAAACAAAGAATAGGTCTATCCAAATGGACAATAAAAGGTATACAACAAGTGATATTGTTTGCGCTGTGGTGGTGATGCCTAAAGGGTGATGGGAAAGGGGAAGTGAAGTAGTAAACTAGGTGAATACAGGGAGCTGTGGTGGCTCAACGTGATTGGCACTGCGCTGACAAGCCATTCACCTCTGCAGCCAAGGGTTCGGATCCCGGTCTCAGCTACATGTGAATTGAGTTTGGTGGTCTCAGCCCGGCTCCCGGTGGGTGTGCTATGCAAGGTACGCCTGTGCTTAGTACGCCCACCCCCCCCACAAAAACCACCACACTTGCACGCACACGAAATTGGTTTAAAAACACATGCACTTTGGCCATGCGGTCTCCTAAAATAAAGAGAGGCGAAGGACCTACGGGGCTGGCTGGGTGGGCTAGGCCCCCTCACTCCCCCATAGGGGGAGTCCCTCTGCTCCATTGGGGTCCCGTTGGGCCCCAGTTGGGCTCCCAAGAGGAGCAGGTAGGGTGGGGTGAGTGGGAGGCCCCCCCTCACACCCACCATTGCCACCAGGGGCATGGAGAAGGATGGCGATTGCCTCCGGGGGGAGGGTCTGCCTACTCCCAACTCCTGCAGTCCGGCTCCTCTCTCTCGAGTTCACGCACAAAAAAAATACACTTAAAAAAAAAAAAAAAAACTAGGTGAATACAATAAGTGACAAAAATGTATAAATATATAGAAAAAATTCTATAAAACACAATGTGAACAAAGTAACAGTAAATAACAGTGACCGTGTCATCTATAAAGATGTGTGGTGGACATAATAGAATGCATGGTCAAACTCAGTCCTGCAGACAAAACCAAATAAAAGAAGAGAGTCCAACTTAATCATGCAACTCGGTGCAGCAAGTGAAATCTGGTGTGAAGTCAAAAGGAGATGTTCCAGCAGCCAAATGAGTGAAGGTGCAATGGAGGATTCCAAAACGTGCATCCTATCAGCTTACCTCAAGGCTATCTGATATAGCCAGAAAGATAGGGCATCAAACTCTTGATGAATGGAAGCCTCAAAACCGATGGTGCATGGAAGGGGAAAGTACAAAAAAACAAACATAGAGTAGTCCTGTCACCACTGGGGGGATTCCTGCTAGCAATCAAAAGATGTGCACTTACACAGAGTGGTGAAAGGGGGTGCCTATCTCCACGAGCAGCGAGCTCGTCAGGTGCTGCTCTGCTGCCGCTGTTTGGCTAGATGTTGATCCGCCGATACTCAAACGATGGTGTTTGAAACAAAAATAGGAGGGCACATCGCATAATACCGCAAAATAAAGATTTAATAAACAAAGCACAAAATAAAAACTCACATAAAGTCAGCTGAGGCGGTCATACATCCACGAGCAGCGAGCTCGTCTACCGTCCGTCAGGTGTAAAGGGTCCAGTGCTCCAATCCCGACGCGTATTCGTCACACCACGTGACTTCATCAGGGATAGCACTTGGATACTGGTCTGAGTTTAAATAGGGTCTGCGGAATAGGACGCCCGGCGGCCATTTTCCCGAAGTCAGCATGCAATTCAGCTAAGGACAGCAAGCACTCCTCCTCGTACCGTCCCACCCAGGTGGCATCTAATCAGAGATGTCGTTAGGTCTCACAATGGGAGGCGTCCTGGTCTAGGCAGACCCGAATACAAACCAGACTCAGAATTAACATAATATATAAAAAAAAAGGTGTGTAAAACGGAATGATAAAATATGGATGATTTAAACCACAAACACGCTCAGACACCCTCCATGGGATCCCAGCATGTCTAAATGGTAAACAGAGCCAAACTGAAAAATAGTAAAAATGCCTCTAATAGAGGGTTGTGGGGGAAAAAAAACCCAATGGACATCCTCATTGGGTGTAATGATGGATGGCAGGGATGATAGGAGATACAAAAAAATAATACATAATAGTAAAATATGGGATAAAATATAAAAGGTAAAAAGTAAAAAATCTGTGAAATCAGATTAAGAATATACACATATATGCAAGTGACATACACATATATATATGGATATATACACATAGAGGGGAGCACTCTCCCTCTGCTCAGGGAAAATTCTAACAGTCCTCTACTGATGTAGAAAGGTAGTATGTATCGAGTAAAAAAACCGAACAGAGCACTGTACACAGCTGCACCCGACACACGGCTAACAAAGACCTACATGGAATGGTAAAGGACAGATCATGGCTAGGGATGAATGGAGCTAGGGAATATAACCTGGAAAGTCAAGAGGAAGGGGTCCTAGAAGTCACTCAGGAAGCAGTTAAGGTCGAACTCAATATTGAGTCCTTTGGGCCTGAGAGTATCCATACAAAAGATATATTTGGATTCGAGCTGGCTCAGGGACCTAACTTTGTGACCCCCTCGCCATGGTCTGGAATAAGGAACTATCCCCCAAAATTTAAGCTGTGATGGATCTTTCCGATGAACTTTGGCAAAGTGACGTGATACACTGTGGTTAGTGAACCCGCTTTCTATATAATGACCCCCCTATTCCTGTATCATCAGAACTACTTTTGTAGGGTTCGAGATAGCAGCAAAGACTGTTGCTCCTCTAAATAGCAATTTGTGTTCATATCGCTTTTCAGGGGCATTTGTCGGCCAGTAAAGAGGCATATCTTGCCTCCTCACCACCTGTTTTAAGCCCGTAAATGCAATGCACACAGTTGCGGGGTAGTTGCATTGCAGCCCCATTATCCCTGGGTATATCTCCAGCTGCAGCCACAGCATATTTACACCCCCAGCTGTTGCCTCTGCAGCTAAAGGGGCAAAAGTTGGGGGTGGTAAAACAGCTCAACCATGTGGTTTTACTGCCCCTCCAGCCTGATATGTGAACAAGCTCTTGGTTCTGTGTGGATGCGTGCTGCGTGTAGGGCAGCCCATTGTTTTTCCTACCTGTAGTAATGCGGGGAAAGAAGTCCCCGACCCTTTTTTTGAAATTGTGCCATAACAAAAGCACCCCATGTTTGCCAATGGATGGGACACTATTAACAATAATGGCACCCCTAAAGAGCAGAGCATTTGTGTGTCAAGAACAAGCGCGATTTTGCGCGTGTTCCGCAACACACATCGACGTGAACCAAGTCTTGGACAGGGGTGCCTCAAGACTGAAAATACTTTTTAAGGGTGCCCCGACTGGAAAAAGGTTGAGAAACACTGTGTTATGCTACCAAAATGTGTGCTGTAAATTGCCTCTAGCATTGCTATTGTTTCTTCTTGCTGGGGGCTGCCATTTTGCTAAAGCCCAGAGGCCCTAAACAACAGTAAATTTTTAGGCTATCAGCAGATCGGCCTCTACAAATTAGGCACAGTGCCTAAATATAGAGAACAACTGAGCATGTGCAGAGCAGGGTGAGGCAGTGAATTAATACATTTTAACGGTATAGGCACTTATTTATTTTATTTACTTTTTCTTTCAAATTATTTTATTTTCAGAAATAAAATAAAAATTACAATAAATCACAATACATATCAATATGGACATTAGTGTTGCTCACGAATATTCGCATTGCGAATATTCGTAACGAATATTGCATATTCGAGTATTCGCGAATAAATCGAATATAGCGGTGAATATTCGATATTGCGAATATTCGTATTTTTTCAAATTTATTTTTAAATCAGATCACATCCTAGTGATTTCCATCGACGTCTAAAAGCATTGCTGGTATGATTAGAGACCCTGGGCCGAGTAGCTGAGGCGATCCTTTTATGTTGCCGAATATTCGCAAATACTTTCTCTGCCCTTCTGTGTTTTGTGTATAAAAAAAAAAAAAAAAAATTAGCTTTAGTTTTGTCATATAAGTTTGTATAAGTAGAGTTAGTGTTTAGTGCATATTAGTTTAGTAATCCAGGAAATGATCTCCGTTTTCGCGTGTTGACGAGAATTTCGCAATCAATTTCGCATTCGCATTAGCGAAATTTCGCATTCGCATTAGCGAAATTTCGCAATATTGTTTTTTTGATAAAATATCACGAATATTCGATATTAGCGAATATTTCACGAATATTCTTCTATATATTCGTGAAATATTGCGAAATCGAATATGGCGTATTCCGCTCAACACTAATGGACATAACCTAGTAAATGTCAGCAGGAACTAAAAAGGACTTACAGAGAGAGGGAGATAGAAAATTTGAGAAGGAGAGAATTTTTTTTAAATTAAAGATTATACATTGTAATAAAATATGTGAGCATTAACCACTTAAGGACCTTAGGTGTTTTTCAGTTTTGGTGTTTGCAAGACTAAAACAGTTTTTTCTGCTCGAAAATTACTTAAAACCCCCAAACATTATATATATATTTTTTTCTAACACCCTAGAGAATAAAATAGTGGTCATTGCAATACTTTTTGTCACACCGTATTTGCGCAGCGGTCTTAGAAGCGGACTTTTTTAGGAAAAAATACACTTTTTTGAATTAAAAAATAAGACAACAATAAATTTGGCCCAATTTTTTTACATATTGTGAAAGATAATGTTACGCCAAGTAAAATGATACCCAACATGTCGCGCTTAAAAATTTTAAATCTTGATAGGCGACGTTTAAAAAATTCGATAGGTTGCATTTATTGAGATACAGAGGAGGTCTAGGGCTAGAGTTATTGCTCTCGCTCTAACGATCACGGCGATACCTCACTTGTGTGGTTTGAGCACCGTTTTCATATGCGGGCGCTACTCGCGTATGCGTTCGCTTCTGCGCGCGAGCTCGTTGGGACGGGGCGCTTTAAAAAAATTTTTTGGGGGTTTTCCTATTTATTTTTATTTATTTTAACATTTTTTACACTGAAAATAAAAAATTGATCACTTTTATTCCCATTACAAGGAATGTAAACATCCCTTGTAATAGAAAAAAGCATGACAGGTCCTTTTAAATATGAGATCTGGGACCAAAAAGACCTCCGATCTCATATTCAGGCTTAAAAGGAAAAAAAATAAAACATTTTGACTGTCATTTTTTCAAATGACAGGAAAAAAAAATGTCTCTTTAAGACGCTGGGCGGGACTGACGTTTTGACGTCACTTCCGCCCAGCGCTGCTATGGGGGACGGATGAGGGACATTTTTCCCTCACTCGTATCCCAGCAGAGGAGCCGCACACATCCGATCGCCTCCGCCGTTATTGTACACAGGACCCTGCACTGAAGAGATGGATATCTCGGTTGTGGCAGCAGCTGCTGCCGTTACCGAGATATCCATATTTAAAAATAGGACGTATATACCGAGATATCCATATTTAAAAATAGGACGTATATATACAGTGCAGGGTCCACAAGTAGTTAAAAGTTAAACAATTAAAAAAATATATATATTGATGTAAGAAAGAGAAAGGACTCCTCATATAAGCTAACTCAATAGAAATAAGGATACTTATAATCTCCTTGTGCCCCTATCGGGTTCAAACTGCACCAGGAGCTAAATCCTTTCGACATACTGAATTACACTCTGAACCAAAGCCTATGTTGCTAGATAAATCCCCTTACAAAACATCACTAGGCTCCCCTAAAGAAGGGGAGAAAAATAAAAAAGAAAGCGGGAAAAAGTCGGAGAAAAAAAAAGGGACAAAGAAGAGAGGGAGGAAAGGGGAAAAGACGAGCTATATACCTAATTTACAGTGTTTGCGGAAATCCAAGAGGCATCCTGAGTAGGAGAAATACCTATATATCTGGCCCAAGGTTCCCAGATCGTTTCAAATTTCAAAACAGTATCATTCAAAATGCTAGCTAACTTTTCTTCAGTCATTACCCAAGAGATTTTTTTTTGCTTCTGAGAAAGAGGGTTTAGGTTTCTTCCAATTTTTGGCAATTGTAAGCTTAGTTCCTGTAAGAATAAAGTGAATTAATTTTTAGAATGTTTTGGAATTTGAGATGTATGCGCATTCAGGAGAGCTATTGGTAGAGATCTCGAGACCTGGCAACCTGTTACCTTGAAAATCATAGAAAAAATGTTGTTTTAAAATGATCTAATTCTAGGACACTCCCACCAGATATGAGTCATAGTTCCCAGGAGTTGACATCCCCTAAAACAATTTGGATCTACTGTAGGGAAAATAGAAGGCAGCTTAGAGGGAGTTAAATACCACCTGGTTATTACTTTAATGTTGGCCTCCATCACTGAAACGTTTAGAATCCCCTTAAAGGATTTGGTAAATGATCTAAGCCAGGTGTCTAATGCCGCGTACACACGATCACTTTTCGGCATTAAAAAAAACGTTATTTTTCCAACTTCATCATTAAAAACGATGTTGCCCACACACCATCGTTTTAAAAAAATGATGAGCAAAGCGCGGTGACGTACAACACGTACGACGGCACTCTAAAGGGGAAGATCCATTCAAGCTCCGGTCTCATAACTTGCTTCTGAGCATGCGCGGGTTTAAAACGTCGTTTTTAACGTCATTTTAGCCCACACACGATAATTTTTTACAACCCAAAATTTTTTTTTTTAAACGACATAAAAAAATGCAGCATGCTCAAATTTTTTTTTGTCATTTTTCAGTAGATGAAAAGATGTGAAGCCCACACACGATCATTTTAAATGACGTTTTTAAAAACGTTGTTTTTTTTATGCTGAAAAGTGATCATTTTCCCATGTCTCCATATAAGAAGCTTGCCCTGTAGGGTGAGTGAGGCACGAATATGCAACCGAAACACCCCCCCCCCTCTGTCCCTCAGCTCTTCCACACCACATCTGGTAGTTTGTAAATTGTGGGGGGAGAGGTTTTTCCTTCCAGATCATTTGTAGAAATTTGTAAATTTGATGAAAATGACATTCCTCGGATTCCAGAAGTTTTGGGCACTTATTTTTAATGTTTTAAATACAGCAGCTATATCTGCAAAGGGCGATATCCTAAAGTGATCTACCTGGACTTAATTTTCTGACAAAGTTCCACTTTAGGCTGGGTTTACACTATAACACATAGCGGCACACAACAGGAGCCTCGCGCGTCTCCATTCACAGTTTCAGGTCCTATTACAGCCCAAATATTTGGCTTAATTTGGACCTGAAATGGACCAAAAGATGCACAGGACTCCCATGTAGTTCGCTTGCAAGTGTCTGAGGTGGCTGGGTGGAGCCTGAATTATAGGAAAAGGCTATGCTGGGGCACGTCCAACTGCTCTGAGAAGATTCAGCTGTCACAAGAGTTGCTCACCCTTATGCCCGCTGCAATGTTTTGTCACAGCTTTATTGGCTGCTTTGACCTTGCCAGCAATTGATGTTGCTTTATGGCAGTGGTTCTTAACCTTTCTATTGCCGTGACCCCTTGATAACATTTCTCAAGTTGTGGGCACCCCTAACAGTAAAATTATTTTCATAGCGTGGGTTGGCAGCACCCAAGGCTCTTTCTCTTATTCTTTCTCTCCCTTTTTCTTTGTTCCTCCCCCTCTTTTCCTCTCCCTTCCATGTATTCTCTATTTTTATTCCTTCACTTACTCCTTGGTGGGGGGGGGGGATTAGTGGCAGTGCTGGTGGAGAGTTGGGATGAGTGGCACTGCTGGCTGAGAGTTATGATTAGTGGCAGTGCTGGTATGGAGTTGGGATGAGTGGCAGTGCTGGCAGGGAGTTGGGATGAGTGGCAATGCTGGTAGAGGGTGGGAACAGTGGCAGTGCTGAGGGGAACTGTGATGAGCCAACTTAGGTGCTCTTGATCATGGTCATCTGCTGATCTGAGGACTGTAGTGGGGACTTTTAATGGCAACTTTAATCACAGGTAGTGTTACTCACTGTGTCTCCGGCTTCACTGTGTCTTCAGCTCTGTGGTGTCTCACAGCAGTGATACCTATGCCGAAAGCAGGAGATAGGGTCTGCTCCTGCCCCTCTCACTTCACATTCCTCGCCAGTCAGCTGAACTCTAGTCTCTGCCTCCCACCCATGCCGTGAACTGGCTGCTAAGAGGCTAAGTGGGCAGCGGCGGATACCAGGAACAACCCAGCTGGGCTTCCATAGGATTCGGTGACCCCTGGCAAATCGTCTTTCGACCCCCCAGGTTAAGAATCACTGTCTTAGACTATTTGAGTTTATGTTTTATGGGTGCTTACAGTATAATGTTACTGGTAGTGTTGTTTGGTACATTTGGAAAGTTGTTACTTTTGCAAAGTTCAATAAAGCTGTGGCCCGATTTCCAACATAATCAGCTTCCGTGTCTTTTTGGGGGGCAAGGTATTGTTTGTTGGTGTGTGCTTTATTTGTTGGTCATGAGTAAAGGTTTCTATCCTGGAATCAAATAAAAGGAAACACTTTAGTCAAATTAGAAAAGTAAGCCATGACATGCATACAAGCAACACTTTCTATCAGATATGGACTTTTTAAGCCTGTGGTCCTGTTTGCCCATCCATTTTTTGAACACATGAAAATTATTTCCAAATACACACAGGCTCCTTGATGTGCCTTATCTGCAGAATTCATGATAGATCAAAGTGTCAATAGCCAAAGTAAACTCATTGAAACTCATAAGAGAGTGAAGGAGCTGTCTGCAGTATGACTGCAGCGATTTATAAAAAAATTACATTAAAGTAATGTAACAGGGTTCTGCCATCATGGACTATTGCTAATAGCGATGCAGAATTGAATCCATACCGTTGTTCAAGTTGTACTGTACATAAGTTTATATTTGTTAGAGCAGTGCATTGTGGGACTAGAGGAATCAGGAGACACGGACTTCATTGACAATTGGTAGAGATAGACTACACTTCCCACAATGCCTCGCCTTTTCTGAGCACATGACACCTGTTGTGGAAATTTCTATAAATGTACAGGTTTTGCTGTAATCCGCTCAGGTGAGCGTATTCACGCATACGGACGTTGGTGGAAGGCTATTGGCTCAAACACCTTTTCACGGACACAGCAGATTTGCGAGCTCCTTTTAACCACTTAAGACCCGGACCAATACGCTGGTAAATGACCCAAGGTGTTTTTGCGATTCGGCACTGCGTCGCTTTAACAGACAATTGCGCGGTCGTGCAACGTGGCTCCCAAACAAAATTTGCGTCCTTTTCTTCCCACAAATAGAGCTTTCTTTTGGTGGTATTTGATCACCTCTGCGATTTTTATTTTTTGCGCTATATACAAAAATAGAGCGACATTTTTGAAAAAAAAACACTATTTTTTACTTTTTGTTAAAAAAAAAAATCAAATAAACTAAATTTTAGTCAAACATTTAGGCCAACATTTATTTAGCCACATGTCTTTAGTAAAAAAAAAAATCGCAATAAAAAAAAATAGCTACCTAGCGGGAACAGCGACACTAATACAGCGATCAGAAAAATGACCACTTAGTGACGCTGGCAATAGGGAGTGAAAGGGTTAACTAGGGCGGTGATCAGGGGGTTAAAACTTTATTAGGGGGGGGTGGGGGGGCTATCCTGAACCTAACACTAACTGACTTTTACACTGCCTGTCACACTGACACTAAATGCAGTGATTAGATCACTGCATTCAGTGACACTGTGACAGGGGGGTGGGGGGGCAGATCGCAAGGGTTTAAGTATGCCTATGTGTGTGTATGTCAGTGTAGTGTTAGTGCACACTTACTGTGAGGTGTTCCTCTCATCGCAGCGGTTGGAAATACCGCTGCGATGAGAGATTACATCACTTCCCCCTTCCTGTGTAAACACAGGAGGAGGAAGTGACAGGGCGGGAGAGCGCAGGGATTGGCTGGGAGCGATCGCGGGGGGGCGGGCAAACACGGACATCCGCCCGCTCGTCCCGGATCGCTCCCGGAGACACGGGGACCGCCGCACGCCGCGGAGGGGGTCCTGATCGGACCCCCGACCCGCTACTGGGCGAGGACGTAAATTTACGCCCTTGTGCCTGTACGAGCCATTCTGTGGCCGTAAATGTGCGTGCGGAGGTCCTTAAGTGGTTAAGGATGTTCATTTATGCCTCATTTTGGGGAATAAAATCCCGGTGTTAGATTTTGGACCATTTTTGACAAAAGCCCCGGGGGTTAGATATTTGGACCATTCTGAACCATTTTGGGGAATAAAATTTGGGGGTTAGATTTTGGACCGTTTTTGATAAAAGCCCCGGGGGTTAGATATTTGGACCATTATGAACCATTTCGGGGAATAAAATTGGGGGTTAGATTTTGGACCATTTTTGACAAAAGCCCCGGGGGTTAGATATTTGGACCATTCTGAACCATTCTGGGGAATAAAATTCAGGGTTAGATTTGGATCATTTTTGACAAAAGCCCCGGGGGTTAGATATTTGGACCATTATGAACCATTTCGGGGAATAAAATTGGGGGTTAGATTTTGGACCATATTTGACAAAAGCCCCGGGGGTTAGATATTTGGACAATTCTGAACCATTCTGGGAAATAAAATTGGGGGGTTAGATTTTGGAACATTTTTGACTAAAGCCCTGCGTGTTAGACATTTGGACCATTCTGAAGCATTCAGGGGAATAAAATTGGGGGTTTTTCGATTTTGGACCGTTTTTGTCAAAAGCCCTGCGGGTTAGACATTTGGACCATTCTGAAGCATTCTAGGGAATAAAATTGGGGTGTTAGATTTTGGACCATTTTTTACAAAAGCCCAGCGGATTAGATATTTGGACCATTCTGAACCATTTTGGGGAATAAAATTCAGGGGTTAGATTTTGGATCATTTTTGACAAAAGCCCCCGGGGTTTAGATATTTGGACCATTCTGAACCATTCTGGGGAATAAAATCTGGGGGTTAGATTTAGGACCATTTTTGACAAAAGCCCCGGGGTTAGATATTTGGACCATTATGAACCATTCTGGGGAATAAAATTCAGGGGTTAGATTTTGGATCATTTTTGACAAAAGCCCCGGGGTTAGATATTTGGACCATTATGAACCATTTCGGGGAATAAAATTGGGGGTTTGATTATGGACCATTTTTGACAAAAGCCCCGGGGGTTAGATATTTGGACCATTTTGAAGCTATCTGGGGAATAAAATTGGGGGGTTAGATTTTGGACCGTTTTTGACGAAAGCCCCGCGGGTTAGACATTTGGACCATTTTGAAGCATTCTGGGGAATAAAATTGGGGGGTTAGATTTTGGACTGTTTTTGATGAAAGCCCCGCGGGTTAGACATTTGGACCATTTTGAAGCTATCTGGGGAATAAAATTGGGGGGTTAGATTTTGGACCGTTTTTGATGAAAGCCCCGCGGGTTAGACATTTGGACCATTTTGAAGCATTCTGGGGAATAAAATTGGGGGGTTAGATTTTGGACTGTTTTTGACGAAAGCCCAGCGGGTTAGACATTTGGACCATTTTGAAGCATTCTGGGGTATAAAATTGGGGGTTTAGATTTTGGACTGTTTTTGACGAAAGCCCTGCGGGTTAGACATTTGGACCATTTTGAAGCATTCTGGTGAATACAATTGGGGGGTTAGATTTTGGACTGTTTTTGACGAAAGCCCCGCGGGTTAGAAATTTGGACCATTCTGAAGCATTCTAGGGAATAAAATTGGGGTGTTAGATTTTGGACCATTTTTTACAGAAGCCCAGCGGATAAGATATTTGGACCATTCTGAACCATTTTGGGGAATAAAATTCAGGGGTTAGATTTTGGATCATTTTTGACAAAAGCCCCCGGGGTTTAGATATTTGGACCATTCTGAACCATTCTGGGGAATAAAATTTGGGGGTTAGATTTAGGACCATTTTTGACAAAAGCCCCGGGGTTAGATATTTGGACCATTATGAACCATTCTGGGGAATAAAATTCAGGGGTTAGATTTTGGATCATTTTTGACAAAAGCCCCAGGGTTAGATATTTGGACCATTATGAACCATTTCGGGGAATAAAATGGGGGTTTGATTATGGACCATTTTTGACAAAAGCCCCCCGGGGGTTAGATATTTGGACCATTTTGAAGCTATCTGGGGAATAAAATTGGGGGTTAGATTTTGGACCGTTTTTTGACGAAAGCCCCGCGGGTTAGACATTTGGACCATTTTGAAGCATTCTGGGGAATAAAATTGGGGGTTAGATTTTGGACTGTTTTTGATGAAAGCCCCGCGGGTTAGACATTTGGACCATTTTGAAGCTATCTGGGGAATAAAATTGGGGGGTTAGATTTTGGACCGTTTTTGATGAAAGCCCCGCGGGTTAGACATTTGGACCATTTTGAAGCATTCTGGGGAATAAAATTGGGGGGTTAGATTTTGGACTGTTTTTGACGAAAGCCCAGCGGGTTAGACATTTGGACCATTTTGAAGCATTCTGGGGTATAAAATTGGGGGTTTAGATTTTGGACTGTTTTTGACGAAAGCCCTGCGGGTTAGACATTTGGACCATTTTGAAGCATTCTGGTGAATACAATTGGGGGGTTAGATTTTGGACTGTTTTTGACGAAAGCCCCGCGGGTTAGAAATTTGGACCATTTTGAAGCTATCTGGGGAATAAAATTTGGGGGTTAGATTTTGGACCGTTTTTGACAAAAGCCCCGCGGGTTAGACATTTGGACCATTTTGAAGCATTCTGGGGAATAAAATTGGGGGGTTAGATTTTGGACTGTTTTTCACGAAAGCCCCACGGGTTAGACATTTGGACCATTTTGAAGCTATCTGGGGAATAAACATGAGGGGTTAGATTTTGGACCGTTTTTGACGAAAGCCCCGCGGGTTAGACATTTGGATGATTTTAAAGCATTCTGGGGAATAAAATTGGGGGGTTAGATTTTGGACCATTTTTGACGAAAGCCCCGCGGGTTAGACATTTGGACCATTTTGAAGCTATCTGGGGAATAAAATTGGGGGGTTAGATTTTGGACCGATTTTGACGAAAGCCCCGCGGGTTAGACATTTGGACCATTTTGAAGCCATCTGGGGAATAAAATTGGGGGGTTCGATTTTGGACTGTTTTTGACGAAAGCCCCGCGGGTTAGACATTTGGACCATTTTGAAGCTATCTGGGGAATAAAATTGGGGGGTTCGATTTTGGACCGTTTTTGACGAAAGCCCAGCGGGTTAGACATTTGGACCATTTTGAAGCTATCTGGGGAATAAAATTGGGAAGTTAGATTTTGGACCGTTTTTGACGAAAGCCCCGCGGGTTAGAAATTTGGACCATTTTGAAGCTATCTGGGGAATCAAATTGGGGGTTCGATTTTGGACCGTTTTTAACAAAAGCCCCGCGGGTTAGACATTTGGACCATTTTGAAGCTATCTGGGGAATAAAATTGGGGGGTTAGATTTTGGACCGTTTTTGACGAAAGCCCCGCGGGTTAGACATTTGGACCATTTTGAAGCATTCTGGGGAATAAAATTGGGGGGTTAGATTTTGGACTGTTTTTGACGAAAGCCCCACGGGTTAGAAATTTGGACCATTTTGAAGCTATCTGGGGAATCAAATTGGGGGTTCGATTTTGGACCGTTTTTAACAAAAGCCCCGCGGGTTAGACATTTGGACCATTTTGAAGCTATCTGGGGAATAAAATTGGGGGGTTAGATTTTGGACTGTTTTTGACGAAAGCCCAGCGGGTTAGACATTTGGACCATTTTGAAGCATTCTGGGGAATAAAATTGGGGGGTTAGATTTTGGACTGTTTTTGACGAAAGCCCAGCGGGTTAGACATTTGGACCATTTTGAAGCATTCTGGGGTATAAAATTGGGGGTTTAGATTTTGGACTGTTTTTGACGAAAGCCCTGCGGGTTAGACATTTGGACCATTTTGAAGCATTCTGGTGAATACAATTGGGGGGTTAGATTTTGGACTGTTTTTGACGAAAGCCCCGCGGGTTAGACATTTGGACCATTTTGAAGCTATCTGGGGAATAAAATTGGGGGGTTAGATTTTGGACCGTTTTTGACGAAAGCCCCGCGGGTTAGACATTTGGACCATTTTTAAGCATTCTGGGGTATAAAATTGGGGGTTTAGATTTTGGACTGTTTTTGACGAAAGCCCTGCGGGTTAGACATTTGGACCATTTTGAAGCATTCTGGTGAATACAATTGGGGGGTTAGATTTTGGACTGTTTTTGACGAAAGCCCCGCGGGTTAGACATTTGGACCATTTTGAAGCATTCTGGGGAATAAAATTGGGGGGTTAGATTTTGGACTGTTTTTGACGAAAGCCCAGCGGGTTAGACATTTGGACCATTTTGAAGCATTCTGGGGTATAAAATTGGGGGTTAGATTTTGGACTGTTTTTGACGAAAGCCCTGCGGTTAGACATTTGGACCATTTTGAAGCATTCTGGTGAATACAATTGGGGGGTTAGATTTTGGACTGTTTTTGACGAAAGCCCCGCGGGTTAGACATTTGGACCATTTTGAAGCTATCTGGGGAATAAAATTGGGGGGTTAGATTTTGGACCGTTTTTGACGAAAGCCCCGCGGGTTAGACATTTGGACCATTTTTAAGCATGCTGGGGAATAAAATTGGGGGGTTAGATTTTGGACTGTTTTTGACGAAAGCAGGTTAGACATTTGGACCATATTGAAGCTATCTGGGGAATAAAATTGGGGGGTTCGATTTTGGACTGTTTTTGACGAAAGCCCTGTGGGTTAGACATTTGGACCATTTTGGAGCATTCTGGTGAATACAATTGGGGGGTTAGATTTTGGACCATTTTTGACGAAAGCCCCGCGGGTTAGACATTTGGATGATTTTAAAGCAATCTGGGGAATAAACATGAGGGGTTAGATTTAGGACCGTTTTTGACGAAAGCCCCGCGGGTTAGACATTTGGATGATTTTAAAGCATTCTGGGGAATAAAATTGGGGGGTTAGATTTTGGACCGATTTTGACGAAAGCCCCGGGGGTTAGACATTTGGACCATTTTGAAGCCATCTGGGGAATAAAATTGGGGGGTTAGATTTTGGACTGTTTTTGACGAAAGCCCTGCGGGTTAGACATTTGGACCATTTTGGAGCATTCTGGTGAATACAATTGGGGGGTTCGATTTTGGACCATTTTTGACGAAAGCCCCGCGGGTTAGACATTTGGACCATTTTGAAGCTATCTGGGGAATAAAATTGGGGGGTTAGATTTTGGACCGTTTTTGACGAAAGCCCCTCGGGTTAGACATTTGGACCATCGAAGGTTTTTTTACAATTTGAATTTTGAAACTATCTGGGGAATAAAATTGGGGGGTTAGATTTTGGACAGTTTTTGATGAAAGCCCCGCGGGTTAGACATTTGGACCATTTTGAAGCATTCTGGGGAATAAAATTGGGGGGTTAGATTTTGGACTGTTTTTGACGAAAGCCCAGCGGGTTAGACATTTGGACCATTTTGAAGCATTCTGGGGTATAAAATTGGGGGTTTAGATTTTGGACTGTTTTTGACGAAAGCCCTGCGGGTTAGACATTTGGACCATTTTGAAGCATTCTGGTGAATACAATTGGGGGGTTAGATTTTGGACTGTTTTTGACGAAAGCCCCGCGGGTTAGACATTTGGACCATTTTGAAGCTATCTGGGGAATAAAATTGGGGGGTTAGATTTTGGACCGTTTTTGACGAAAGCCCCGCGGGTTAGACATTTGGACCATTTTTAAGCATGCTGGGGAATAAAATTGGGGGGTTAGATTTTGGACTGTTTTTGACGAAAGCAGGTTAGACATTTGGACCATATTGAAGCTATCTGGGGAATAAAATTGGGGGGTTCGATTTTGGACTGTTTTTGACGAAAGCCCTGCGGGTTAGACATTGGGACCATTTTGGAGCATTCTGGTGAATACAATTGGGGGGTTAGATTTTGGACCATTTTTGACGAAAGCCCCGCGGGTTAGACATTTGGACCATTTTGAAGCTATCTGGGGAATAAACATGAGGGGTTAGATTTAGGACCGTTTTTGACGAAAGCCCCGCGGGTTAGACATTTGGATGATTTTAAAGCATTCTGGGGAATAAAATTGGGGGGTTAGATTTTGGACCGATTTTGACGAAAGCCCCGCGGGTTAGACATTTGGACCATTTTGAAGCCATCTGGGGAATAAAATTGGGGGGTTAGATTTTGGACTGTTTTTGACGAAAGCAGGTTAGACATTTGGACCATATTGAAGCTATCTGGGGAATAAAATTGGGGGGTTTGATTTTGGACTGTTTTTGACGAAAGCCCTGCGGGTTAGACATTTGGACCATTTTGGAGCATTCTGGTGAATACAATTGGGGGGTTCGATTTTGGACCATTTTTGACGAAAGCCCCGCGGGTTAGACATTTGGACCATTTTGAAGCTATCTGGGGAATAAAATTGGGGGGTTAGATTTTGGACCGTTTTTGACGAAAGCCCCTCGGGTTAGACATTTGGACCATTTTGAAGCTATCTGGGGAATAAAATTGGGGGTTAGATTTTGGACCGTTTTTGACGAAAGCCCCGCGGGTTAGACATTTGGACCATTCTGAAGCATTCTGGGGAATAAAATTGGGGGGTTAGATTTTGGACCGTTTTTGACTAAAGCCCTGCGGGTTAGACATTTGGACCATTCTGAAGCATTCAGGGGAATAAAATTGGGGGCTTTCGATTTTGGACCGTTTTTGTCAAAAGCCCTGCGGGTTAGACATTTGGACCATTCTGAAGCATTCTGGGGAATAAAATTGGGGGGTTAGATTTTGAACCATTTTTGACAAAAGCCCCGCGGATTAGATATTTGGACCATTCTGAACCATTTTGGGGAATAAAATCAGGGGGTTCGATTTTGGACCGTTTTTGACGAAAGCCCCGCGGGTTAGACATTTGGACCATTTTGAAGCTATCTGGGGAATAAACATGAGGGGTTAGATTTAGGACCGTTTTTGACGAAAGCCCCGCGGGTTAGACATTTGGATGATTTTAAAGCATTCTGGGGAATAAAATTGGGGGGTTAGATTTTGGACCGATTTTGACGAAAGCCCCGCGGGTTAGACATTTGGACCATTTTGAAGCCATCTGGGGAATAAAATTGGGGGGTTAGATTTTGGACTGTTTTTGACGAAAGCAGGTTAGACATTTGGACCATATTGAAGCTATCTGGGGAATAAAATTGGGGGGTTTGATTTTGGACTGTTTTTGACGAAAGCCCTGCGGGTTAGACATTTGGACCATTTTGGAGCATTCTGGTGAATACAATTGGGGGGTTCGATTTTGGACCATTTTTGACGAAAGCCCCGCGGGTTAGACATTTGGACCATTTTGAAGCTATCTGGGAATAAAATTGGGGGGTTAGATTTTGGACCGTTTTTGACGAAAGCCCCTCGGGTTAGACATTTGGACCATTTTGAAGCTATCTGGGGAATAAAATTGGGGGTTAGATTTTGGACCGTTTTTGACGAAAGCCCCGCGGGTTAGACATTTGGACCATTCTGAAGCATTCTGGGGAATAAAATTGGGGGGTTAGATTTTGGACCGTTTTTGACTAAAGCCCTGCGGGTTAGACATTTGGACCATTCTGAAGCATTCAGGGGAATAAAATTGGGGGCTTTCGATTTTGGACCGTTTTTGTCAAAAGCCCTGCGGGTTAGACATTTGGACCATTCTGAAGCATTCTGGGGAATAAAATTGGGGGGTTAGATTTTGAACCATTTTTGACAAAAGCCCCGCGGATTAGATATTTGGACCATTCTGAACCATTTTGGGGAATAAAATCAGGGGGTTCGATTTTGGACCGTTTTTGACGAAAGCCCCTCGGGTTAGACATTTGGACCATTTTGAAGCTATCTGGGGAATAAAATTGGGGGTTAGATTTTGGACCGTTTTTGACGAAAGCCCCGCGGGTTAGACATTTGGACCATTCTGAAGCATTCTGGGGAATAAAATTGGGGGGTTAGATTTTGGACCGTTTTTGACTAAAGCCCTGCGGGTTAGACATTTGGACCATTCTGAAGCATTCAGGGGAATAAAATTGGGGGCTTTCGATTTTGGACCGTTTTTGTCAAAAGCCCTGCGGGTTAGACATTTGGACCATTCTGAAGCATTCTGGGGAATAAAATCAGGGGGTTCGATTTTGGACCATTTTTGACAAAAGCCCCGGGGATAAGATATTTGGACCATTCTGAACCATTCTGGGGAATAAAATTCGGGGGTTAGATTTAGGACCATTTTTGACAAAAGCCCCGGGAGTTAGATATTTGGACCATTCTGAACCATTCTGGGGAATAAAATTCAGGGGTTAGATTTGGATCATTTTTGACAAAAGCCCCGGGGGTTAGATATTTGGACCATTATGAACCATTTCGGGGAATAAAATTGGGGGTTAGATTTTGGACCATATTTGACAAAAGCCCCGGGGGTTAGATATTTGGACAATTCTGACCCATTCTGGGAAATAAAATTGGGGGGTTAGATTTTGGAACATTTTTGACTAAAGCCCTGCGTGTTAGACATTTGGACCATTCTGAAGCATTCAGGGGAATAAAATTGGGGGTTTTCGATTTTGGACCGTTTTTGTCAAAAGCCCTGTGGGTTAGACATTTGGACCATTCTGAAGCATTCTAGGGAATAAAATTGGGGGGTTAGATTTTGGACCATTTTTTACAAAAGCCCAGCGGATTAGATATTTGGACCATTCTGAACCATTTTGGGGAATAAAATCAGGGGGTTAGATTTTGGACCATTTTTGACAAAAGCCCCGGGGATAAGATATTTGGACCATTCTGAACCATTCTGGGGAATAAAATTTGGGGGTTAGATTTAGGACCATTTTTGACAAAAGCCCCAGGAGTTAGATATTTGGACCATTATGAACCATTCTGGGGAATAAAATTCAGGGGTTAGATTTTGGATCATTTTTGACAAAAGCCCCGGGGTTAGATATTTGGACCATTATGAACCATTTCGGGGAATAAAATTGGGGGTTTGATTATGGACCATTTTTGACAAAAGCCCCGGGGGTTAGATATTTGGACCATTTTGAAGCTATCTGGGGAATAAAATTGGGGGGTTAGATTTTGGACCGTTTTTGACGAAAGCCCCGCGGGTTAGACATTTGGACCATTTTGAACCATTCTGGGGAATAAAATCAGGGGGTTAGATTTTGGACCATTTTTGACAAAAGCCCCGGGGATAAGATATTTGGACCATTATGAACCATTCTGGGGAATAAAATTCAGGGGTTAGATTTTGGATCATTTTTGACAAAAGCCCCGGGGTTAGATATTTGGACCATTATGAACCATTTTGGGGAATAAAATTGGGGGTTTGATTATGGACCATTTTTGACAAAAGCCCCGGGGGTTAGATATTTGGACCATTTTGAAGCCATCTGGGGAATAAAATTGGGGGGTTCGATTTTGGACTGTTTTTGACGAAAGCCCCGCGGGTTAGACATTTGGACCATTTTGAAGCTATCTGGGGAATAAAATTGGGGGGTTAGATTTTGGACTGTTTTTGACGAAAGCCCCACGGGTTAGAAATTTGGACCATTTTGAAGCCATCTGGGGAATCAAATTGGGGGTTCGATTTTTGGACCGTTTTTAACAAAAGCCCCGCGGGTTAGACATTTGGACCATTTTGAAGCTATCTGGGGAATCAAATTGGGGGGTTCGATTTTGGACCGTTTTTAACAAAAGCCCCGCGGGTTAGACATTTGGACCATTTTGAAGCTATCTGGGGAATAAAATTGGGGGGTTAGATTTTGGACTATTTTTGACGAAAGCCCAGCGGGTTAGACATTTGGACCATTTTGAAGATATCTGGGGAATAAAATTGGGGGGTTAGATTTTGGACTGTTTTTGACGAAAACCCAGCGGGTTAGACATTTGGACCATTTTGAAGCATTCTGGGGTATAAAATTGGGGGTTTAGATTTTGGACTGTTTTTGACGAAAGCCCTGCGGGTTAGACATTTGGACCATTTTGAAGCATTCTGGTGAATACAATTGGGGGGTTAGATTTTGGACTGTTTTTGACGAAAGCCCCGCGGGTTAGACATTTGGACCATTTTGAAGCTATCTGGGGAATAAAATTGGGGGGTTAGATTTTGGACCGTTTTTGACGAAAGCCCCGTGGGTTAGACATTTGGACCATTTTTAAGCATGCTGGGGAATAAAATTGGGGGGTTAGATTTTGGACTGTTTTTGACGAAAGCAGGTTAGACATTTGGACCATATTGAAGCTATCTGGGGAATAAAATTGGGGGGTTCGATTTTGGACTGTTTTTGACGAAAGCCCTGCGGGTTAGACATTTGGACCATTTTGGAGCATTCTGGTGAATACAATTGGGGGGTTAGATTTTGGACCATTTTTGACTAAAGCCCCGCGGGTTAGACATTTGGACCATTTTGAAGCTATCTGGGGAATAAAATTGGGGGGTTAGATTTTGGACCGTTTTTGACGAAAGCCCCTCGGGTTAGACATTTGGACCATTTTGAAGCTATCTGGGGAATAAAATTGGGGGTTAGATTTTGGACCGTTTTTGACGAAAGCAGGTTAGACATTTGGACCATATTGAAGCTATCTGGGGAATAAAATTGGGGGGTTAGATTTTGGACTGTTTTTGACGAAAGCCCTGCGGGTTAGACATTTGGACCATTTTGGAGCATTCTGGTGAATACAATTGGGGGGTTAGATTTTGGACCATTTTTGACGAAAGCCCCGCGGGTTAGACATTTGGACCATTTTGAAGCTATCTGGGGAATAAACATGAGGGGTTAGATTTAGGACCGTTTTTGACGAAAGCCCCGCGGGTTAGACATTTGGATGATTTTAAAGCATTCTGGGGAATAAAATTGGGGGGTTAGATTTTGGACCGATTTTGACGAAAGCCCCGCGGGTTAGACATTTGGACCATTTTGAAGCCATCTGGGGAATAAAATTGGGGGGTTAGATTTTGGACTGTTTTTGACGAAAGCAGGTTAGACATTTGGACCATATTGAAGCTATCTGGGGAATAAAAAGGGGGTTCGATTTTGGACTGTTTTTGACGAAAGCCCTGCGGGTTAGACATTTGGACCATTTTGGAGCATTCTGGTGAATACAATTGGGGGGTTCGATTTTGGACCATTTTTGACGAAAGCCCCGCGGGTTAGACATTTGGACCATTTTGAAGCTATCTGGGGAATAAAATTGGGGGGTTAGATTTTGGACCGTTTTTGACGAAAGCCCCTCGGGTTAGACATTTGGACCATTTTGAAGCTATCTGGGGAATAAAATTGGGGGTTAGATTTTGGACCGTTTTTGACGAAAGCCCCGCGGGTTAGACATTTGGACCATTCTGAAGCATTCTGGGGAATAAAATTGGGGGGTTAGATTTTGGACCGTTTTTGACTAAAGCCCTGCGGGTTAGACATTTGGACCATTCTGAAGCATTCAGGGGAATAAAATTGGGGGCTTTCGATTTTGGACCGTTTTTGTCAAAAGCCCTGCGGGTTAGACATTTGGACCATTCTGAAGCATTCTGGGGAATAAAATTGGGGGGTTAGATTTTGAACCATTTTTGACAAAAGCCCCGCGGATTAGATATTTGGACCATTCTGAACCATTTTGGGGAATAAAATCAGGGGGTTCGATTTTGGACCGTTTTTGACGAAAGCCCCTCGGGTTAGACATTTGGACCATTTTGAAGCTATCTGGGGAATAAAATTGGGGGTTAGATTTTGGACCGTTTTTGACGAAAGCCCCGCGGGTTAGACATTTGGACCATTCTGAAGCATTCTGGGGAATAAAATTGGGGGGTTAGATTTTGGACCGTTTTTGACTAAAGCCCTGCGGGTTAGACATTTGGACCATTCTGAAGCATTCAGGGGAATAAAATTGGGGGCTTTCGATTTTGGACCGGTTTTGTCAAAAGCCCTGCGGGTTAGACATTTGGACCATTCTGAACCATTTTGGGGAATAAAATCAGGGGGTTCGATTTTGGACCATTTTTGACAAAAGCCCCGGGGATAAGATATTTGGACCATTCTGAACCATTCTGGGGAATAAAATTTGGGGGTTAGATTTAGGACCATTTTTGACAAAAGCCCCAGGAGTTAGATATTTGGACCATTATGAACCATTCTGGGGAATAAAATTCAGGGGTTAGATTTTGGATCATTTTTGACAAAAGCCCCGGGGTTAGATATTTGGACCATTATGAACCATTTCGGGGAATAAAATTGGGGGTTTGATTATGGACCATTTTTGACAAAAGCCCCGGGGGTTAGATATTTGGACCATTTTGAAGCTATCTGGGGAATAAAATTGGGGGGTTAGATTTTGGACCGTTTTTGACGAAAGCCCCGCGGGTTAGACATTTGGACCATTTTGAACCATTCTGGGGAATAAAATCAGGGGGTTAGATTTTGGACCATTTTTGACAAAAGCCCCGGGGATAAGATATTTGGACCATTCTGAACCATTCTGGGGAATAAAATTTGGGGGTTAGATTTAGGACCATTTTTGACAAAAGCCCCAGGAGTTAGATATTTGGACCATTATGAACCATTCTGGGGAATAAAATTCAGGGGTTAGATTTTGGATCATTTTTGACAAAAGCCCCGGGGTTAGATATTTGGACCATTATGAACCATTTCGGGGAATAAAATTGGGGGTTTGATTATGGACCATTTTTGACAAAAGCCCCGGGGGTTAGATATTTGGACCATTTTGAAGCTATCTGGGGAATAAAATTGGGGGGTTAGATTTTGGACCGTTTTTGACGAAAGCCCCGCGGGTTAGACATTTGGACCATTTTGAAGCATTCTGGGGAATAAAATTGGGGGGTTAGATTTTGGACTGTTTTTGACGAAAGCCCCACGGGTTAGAAATTTGGACCATTTTGAAGCTATCTGGGGAATCAAATTGGGGGTTCGATTTTGGACCGTTTTTAACAAAAGCCCCGCGGGTTAGACATTTGGACCATTTTGAAGCTATCTGGGGAATAAAATTGGGGGGTTAGATTTTGGACCGTTTTTGATGAAAGCCCCGCGGGTTAGACATTTGGACCATTTTGAAGCATTCTGGGGAATAAAATTGGGGGGTTAGATTTTGGACTGTTTTTGACGAAAGCCCAGCGGGTTAGACATTTGGACCATTTTGAAGCATTCTGGGGTATAAAATTGGGGGTTTAGATTTTGGACTGTTTTTGACGAAAGCCCTGCGGGTTAGACATTTGGACCATTTTGAAGCATTCTGGTGAATACAATTGGGGGGTTAGATTTTGGACTGTTTTTGACGAAAGCCCCGCGGGTTAGAAATTTGGACCATTTTGAAGCTATCTGGGGAATAAAATTTGGGGGTTAGATTTTGGACCGTTTTTGACAAAAGCCCCGCGGGTTAGACATTTGGACCATTTTGAAGCATTCTGGGGAATAAAATTGGGGGGTTAGATTTTGGACTGTTTTTCACGAAAGCCCCACGGGTTAGACATTTGGACCATTTTGAAGCTATCTGGGGAATAAACATGAGGGGTTAGATTTAGGACCGTTTTTGACGAAAGCCCCGCGGGTTAGACATTTGGATGATTTTAAAGCATTCTGGGGAATAAAATTGGGGGGTTAGATTTTGGACCATTTTTGACGAAAGCCCCGCGGGTTAGACATTTGGACCATTTTGAAGCTATCTGGGGAATAAAATTGGGGGGTTAGATTTTGGACCGATTTTGACGAAAGCCCCGCGGGTTAGACATTTGGACCATTTTGAAGCCATCTGGGGAATAAAATTGGGGGGTTCGATTTTGGACTGTTTTTGACGAAAGCCCCGCGGGTTAGACATTTGGACCATTTTGAAGCTATCTGGGGAATAAAATTGGGGGGTTCGATTTTGGACCGTTTTTGACGAAAGCCCAGCGGGTTAGACATTTGGACCATTTTGAAGCTATCTGGGGAATAAAATTGGGAAGTTAGATTTTGGACCGTTTTTGACGAAAGCCCCGCGGGTTAGAAATTTGGACCATTTTGAAGCTATCTGGGGAATCAAATTGGGGGGTTCGATTTTGGACCGTTTTTAACAAAAGCCCCGCGGGTTAGACATTTGGACCATTTTGAAGCTATCTGGGGAATAAAATTGGGGGGTTAGATTTTGGACCGTTTTTGACGAAAGCCCCGCGGGTTAGACATTTGGACCATTTTGAAGCATTCTGGGGAATAAAATTGGGGGGTTAGATTTTGGACCGTTTTGACGAAAACCCCCGGGTTAGACATTTGGACCATTTTGAAGCATTCTGGGGTATAATTGGGGGGTTAGATTTTTGGACTGTTTTTTGACGAAAAGCCCCGCGGTTTAGACATTTGGACCATTTTGAAGCTATCTGGGGATTAAAATTGGGGGTTAGATTTTGGACCGTTTTTGACGAAAGCCCCGTGGGTTAGGACATTTGGACCATTTTTAAGCATAGCTGGGGAATAAAATTAATTGGGGGTTAGATTTTGGACTGTTTTTGTTTGACGAAAGCAGGTTAGACATTTGGACCATATTGAAGCTATCTGGGGAATAAAATTGGGGGGTTAGATTTTGGACTGTTTTTTGACGAAAGCCCTGCGGGTTAGACATTTGGACCATTTTGGAGCATTCTGGTGAATACAATTGGGGGGTTAGATTTTGGACCATTTTTGACTAAAGCCCCGCGGTTAGACATATTGGACCATTTGAAGCTATCTGGGGAATAAAATTGGGGGTTTAGATTTTGGACCGTTTTTGACAAAGCCCCTCGGGTTAGACATTTGGACCATTTTGAAGCTATCTGGGGAATAAAATTGGGGTTAGATTTTGGACGTTTTTTTTGGACCATTTTTGACGAAACCGGCAGGTTAGACATTTGGACCATATTGAAGCTATCTGGGGAATAAAATTGGGGTTAGATTTTGGACTGTTTTTTGACGAAAAGCCCTGCGGGTTAGACATTTGGACCATTTTTGAGCAGTCTGGTGAATAACAATTGGGGGGGGTTAGATTTTGGACCATTTTTGACGAAAGCCCCGCGGGTTAGACATTTGGACCATTTTGAAGCTATCTGGGGAATAAACATGATGGGTTAGATTTTGGACCGTTTTTTGACGAAAGCCCCGCGGGTTAGACATTTGGATGATTTTAAATGCATTCTGGGAATAAAATTGGGGGGTTAGATTTTGGACCGATTTTGACGAAAAGCCCCGCGGGTTAGACATTTGGACCATTTTGAAGCCATCTGGGGAATAAAATTGGGGGGTTAGATTTTGGACTGTTTTTGACGAAAGCAGTTAGACATTTGGACCATATTGGAGCAATCTGGGGAATAAAATTGGGGGTTCGATTTTGGACTGTTTTTGACGAAAGCCCTGCGGGTTAGACATTTGGACCATTTTGAAGCATTCTGGTGAATACAATTGGGGGGTTCGATTTTGGACCATTTTGACGAAAGCCCCGCGGGTTAGACATTTGGACCATTTTGAAGCTATCTGGGGAATAAAATTGGGGGTTAGAGATTTTGGACCGTTTTTGACGAAAGCCCCTCGGGTTAGACATTTGGACCATTTTGAAGCTATCAGGGGAAAAAATGGGGGTTAGATTTTGGACCGTTTTTGACGAAAGCCCCGCGGGTTAGACATTTGACCATTCTGAAGCATTCTGGGAATAAAATTGGGGGGTTAGATTTGGA